>OZJO01010040.1:0-18615 GCA_900406225.1 Acrobeloides nanus
CGCCTAGAAAAGCCTAAGAATCGACGGTTTTCTCATAAAAATCCGAAAATGTTTGATTTTCGCTTCAATACACCCACCCCCATTCCCTGAATCAGGGTCAAGGAAGCATTTTCACGCTTCGGGAATACGCGCAATCGATTTTTTGTCTATTTTTTACCCTATATACACCATAAAACTTCGTTTTAAGAAAAAATCTGGATTTTAGTGCATAAATGGGTCCCCCCTTTAATTATCAATCTATAGACAAATTTTTTTGAGTATTTTTGCAAAAAATCTTTACCGAAATGACGAAATATCTTCACGGTGGGAGAAAGTATGACCAAAAGCGGTGACAAATGTAAAACATGGGAGTAGAGTAAAAACTTTATGTTTTTTGTTGTATTTTATCATTTTTATGAATTCATTCTTTATATATGTCACCATTTTACTGAAAATCCCGGATTTTCTGAAAATCCTAGATTTTATTGAACGGTTGAATAAAACCTAGGTTTTATTGAATGATTCGATAAAACCTAGGATTTGCTGAAAATCGACTAGCACCTCTGCTAGCGCTAAGAGTTGATTATTTTTCGGTTTTGTTGATTTGACCTTTAAGCTATCGCTAAAAATTTTTTAATTTTTCAACATTTTCCCCTCCGGGGATCGAACCCGCGGGCCCAAGTTGCTGAACTCGTCAGATCGGACGGGATCGCTCCTTACTAACTTACTAACCTTTAAGAAATCCGCTAGAATTATGGGTTGAAATGGGCTTTATCTCGCACCAATGGTATAGGCGTTTCAAGTAATCTAGCGAGCCCGAGACTATCAAATTTGGGTTTAACCTCGCCGAGTTATGCATATTACAAAAAAGGGTAAAATTTGGCAAAAGGTCGAAAATTGGGTACCCTGTATCTCGGAGGGGTTAGACTTTCACGCCAAAATCCTTTTATTTTTTCCAATAAGTGCCATATATACTTTAAGTTTTTTTGTTTCAAAAAATTTTGAGACAACTTTTTTCTAGATCCTCATAGAACTCAATTTTTAGAGATAACGTGTCTTAGATTTTGACCCTTGTCACATTTCAACTTGACCCCTTTATATGTCCACTTGTCGAAAATCGGTGCCCCAAAAAATTTTTTCTAATCTTGAAAACATATGTCCATTTCGATCAGAAAATGAAACATTTGAAATTTTGTCGAGCGAAGAAAATTTTTGCTACATTCTTTTAATTTGACGAGATCTGAATTTTTTATCACCCTATGTTGCGGCTGACAGTGGAGGTAATTACCACTCACCGCCGTCGCCATGGCTTTTAACAGATGTTTTTGCCATTTATATTGAACAATCAAGTCTAAAGATTTCTAACAGTTTTCTTAGTTAACTACTTTTGGTAGCCTAGAATTTCTATTTTTGATGTCCGACGTCAATGAACATTCAAAGTAGTAAGTAATACTAGGTTAGCGAATAAGTGCGTAGCCGGGAAACGAAGTATTGGCTTGGCTGTTGTCGATGTGTTTTTTCTTTCATTATCCGTATAATAGTCAAATGGATACCTGATTTTGGTCAACATTGTATCTATGAATCCCGCAATTGGATTTTTTTAAAACCTGGATAAAATGACTCATGAGACTCTGATGAGTGGGCGAAAATTAGTGGTAACCCTCGGAAAAATCATATAAATGGGTTTCTAGCGACCACGCAGAGATGCTTCCGGCTGCAAGGATTCATTTTTTCTGGGAAAACCCCAAAAATGGGTCAAATAACCGCAGTTTTCTCCAAAACACCCACTTACTAAACATTTCAGCCAAAATAACCCCGGAATCGATTACTTACCCCAAAACCACTTTCTAATTTTGTTGTTTGACTTAGTAGATGATACCTACGGATTTTCGAAAAATTTTAAAATAAAAATCGATCTATCTCTCCCAGGTTAACGGACTATGGTACGATTTTACTAGATGGAGAGTGTTTCTACAAAGGAATCGTTTGGCGCAGGAATTGAGTTACGAAAATTTTACTCCTACTCTTGCTCCTTTTACTCCTGAAAAAGAGCACTTTTTGACAATTGGGCATAGAGGAAAAATTTTCAACTCTCAATTCTCATGGCTCAGTGGTACTGGGCTCGGCTCAGGCGCCCCTCAAGGCTGGTTCAAACCCCGCTTGAGGCCAAAAGATTTTGCCTAGTAGTCTCTTCTTAGCTCTCTAGAATGCTCGGCATTACATGAGGGCTCAGCCGGTGAGCACTGTCGGCGGATGATGTTGTATTCGGATGTTACGTCTCCGGGTGGAGTAGGCCTAGAGTCCGGCTCAATGGGAGGTGAGCTACGGCGCCCAGGCATGTCCGAAAATGACCTCTGACCTTTCCCTAGAGGATACCCGAGTGTTGCGGCTCCGAAAGGACCTGGAAGCCACAAGTGTGGTGACAGTGCAGAACGATCGTAAACGTTATACCGAAGTGTCTGTGGAAAGACATTGGAGTCAAGTACCAGATGAGGTAAGAACATCAAGGGCAATGTTTGATTTGAGAGCGAGGAAGTTGTGCATTACGAGGTCAGAATTAGGAGTGGTTACTCCAAGGCTCGAGTGATTCTACCGCTAGAGCATATGGACTAATACGACGTTTTTCAAGTATTCTTACTCCCGGGATTAAGTGTCGTTTTGGAAAAAAATTTGAACGCACAGTACATTACCAACTGCGCCATTCAGGCAAGATATTGATGAACATTGTAAAATGGTAATAAAAAAGATGATAAAGCTTGTAATGCATTTATCTCAAAATTTAATTGAATGGTGAGTGGAATTTCTTCTCGATTTATTCATGTTAGGCTATTAACTTAAACATCATATAAGTGGAATCTTAAAATTCCGGCGTCAAGTTCGGAACCCTTACTTGTTAGTGTACGTCTCAGATTTTGCTATTGAATCGAAAATCTTCAGGAGGTATTTCGATAAAAGTTGTAGAGTAGATTCTCAGCTTCCAAATGAGTGGTCAACAAACTCCTAATTCGATACTACAAGGAGTTATGGCCAATATACGAAAAATTGGGAGTCTTTTTTAAAATCTGCATTTTTACAATTATTCCGCAACTTTTTAGAATTTAATTTTGACACTTTCGTGTTCAGCGTAAAATTCTGGTTAGAAAACTGCCTTTGTCATAACAGACCATTTTAGTGTTAATTTGGATAGAACAAAAGATATTACCTAGAATGGATAATTCAACTAATGTCACCAAAATAATGGATTCAAGCGTAACTTTTTTTAAGCTATTCGTAATTTTTATTGACTGGCCTTTTTTTATTTTCCACATATCTTTTATTATATTCATGTTTAAAATGAGAGCAGATAATAAGAAAATCGAGTACACCAAAAGTTTTATGACTATTTTATTGATGACAGCAGTATTTGATGGATTTATGTTCGTTACAGTAAGCAAATAAAAAATTTGAAAAATCGACATTTTGAGTTGCCATGCCCAGACAAGGGGTCAAGAAAGTCAATTTTTGGAAATTTAAAAATCATTCTAAAAACGATTGAAATTGTTGGGCCTAGTCAAAAGCGGTGAAATATGACATTTTGCGAAAAAACAAGTCCGATAAAGGTATTTCCGACCCTCTCATTTCCTTCAGAAACGCTGAAAAACGCTATTGGGCGCTTTTTAACTGAGTCAATTTCAACAGAGTCAGTAGACTTCTGAGTCAACTGAGTCAATTATTAACTGACAAATAAACCACGAGTTCTGCCACACTCAGATTTTTATGAGACCTATCTCAAAAAATCAGGAAAAAATAGTATATTAAGAATATGTATATGATTTCATATACCAATCTTCAAATCATAGATATCGAGGTGAAAAATTGCAAAAAAAATTCATTATTAATCATGGCCAAAATTTGAGATGTTAAAAGTTTAGCCTCTGTGGCTCAATTGGTAGCGTCGTTGACTTTTACCCTGTACGAGCCGAGTTCGAATCCCACATGGATCAAATACTTTTTGCGCAAAATTATAATGAATTTTTTTTGCAACTTTTCACCTCGATATCACGTAATAGGAAGATTGGTGTATGAAATCATATACATATTCTTAATATACTATTTTTTCCCGATTTTTTGAGATAGTAAAAATCTGAGTGTGGCAGAACTAGTGGTTCCCTTGTGAGTCAATTATTAACTGAATCATTGGGTAACTGAATCATTGGGTAACTGATTCATTGGACAACTGAGTCAATTATTAATTGAGTCAACTGAATCATTTTTTTGCAAATTCGACTGAATCATTTTTTTGTCAAAAATCAAATTTATCTTACATCGGAAGAGTATTTCTTGACCAGATGGACTAGGAGCATGCACAACCTGATGCTTCGCATTCCATTTTATACTAAAAACTTTTAAAAATTTTAGAAACGTTGTAAAAATATTATAAAAGAAAAAAATATAAGAAACACCTCATGAAAGCCATTAAGAGTTTGTCCCAATGTTTTATCACAATTGTCCTTAATGAAATCGATCATATAGGTTGTTTTTTTGAAAGATCCCGAGTTCGCGTATTTTAAGAAATTCGTTAATTTAAATTATCGTGTCAATACTCAAACTTTATTGCAAATCAGGCAATGTTTCCATTGAAAAATGTTGTTGATTTCAAAACGTATAGGCTCCGAAGCCCCGCTGTCAAATTTGGTGATTTTGGTCTCAAACTATTCCTTATGCATCGAATTTTAATGAAATAGAACGTTTTTTTCGAGAAACTTCAAAATACTCGCTAAAAACGGCTTGCAAAAATGACTAATTTTCGCCACTTTTCTAGTCAAGTTTTTACCCTTTTCTGGATAACATTTTTTTGAACATTCTTATCTTTCAAATGTTGCGTTTTTATTTTAACATTGCATTGAATCTTTTTTTATAGGATTCGTGATGCCGAAGAGAAGTCGACAAGGAAACCATTTAGCGGAAGATCGTGTAAAATCAGCAGTAATTGTGCTCTCGAAAACACCGTCGAGACAATTAGTGCGCATTAGGCTGCTCGCTAATTGTCTCGAACAGGTGTTTGAGGCTCTAAATGTTTCGAATTACATGTAATTCGAGACTCTAAATGTCTAGAATTTGTGAATATTTGAAAAAAAAATTTATTTTATGTCAAAACCAAAACCTTTCCATAAACATAAAACAAAATGAACAGCATAAACATAACAGAATAATTATTTTAATCCTTATTAATAAACATAAATATCATTATTACAGCGAAAGTTCGGCAAATTTTCTGGCAATCACCGCCGCTTCTTCAATCCTGTCAATAGCGTCATCAGTATCTTGAGCTTGAACGATGAAACATCTTTTCCACCGATGACTTCACAGACTTTGTTGATCCAAGTTGACGCGTTGAAACCGTTTTGAACAAGGCTCTAAAAATGGAATTTTATTTTAAAAATATTGAACAGGGTACCTTGTCAACTTTTGCAACAGCAACAACTTTTCCCAGTTCATCGTTGCTTGACAAGGCCAAGATTGCTTCTGGCTTTTTGAATAGTTTAATCGCGGAATCAAGGATCTTTCCATTGGCGCCTTCAGAAAATATGGACAAAGAATTTGTGTTCGCCATCTTCAACTGTTTTCGACAATTCTTTCGCTTCATTTAAAGGGGGGGGGAACCATTTATGCACCAAAATGGTCGGACCATCATTTTTTAGATAACATGTGGGTTTTATAGATTTGATGTTGGACTTTCAGAATCCATCAAAATTTTAGATCGAAAACAATTTTTTATAGGGTATTTGCTAGGTTTTTTATAAGTACCTCAAAAACCTGTTTTTTCAATAAATAAGACATTTTGCCTCCAAAAAAGCTATTGGAAATCAGTGTTTTCAAGTTTTTTCAAGCTATACTTATTTGTTNTAAAAAATATTTTTCTGAACATTTTATGACCAGAGCGAATGTTATAATATGAAATATATCGATTTTTCAAAAATCACGAAAATGGCCTATATTCGAAAACTCTCTATATTTCGGCTATATAGAGAGGTACCAAAACGTACCTTGTAAAAACAAAAACTAGACCCTTAGTACTTACTATCAAAACAACATTTGTCGAAATCGACTCGTCTCCCGCTGTCTCCCGATGGTTTCTTTTTTTTTAGGCTGGTTTTTTAGATCATCAATTTTAAAATGTCGATATTTGGTTATAGAAGTCGATTTTTGACGAAATTTTCGACCCTATTAGGGTTTTCCTAGTCGGAGAATCGATTGGCGCATTTTTAAGGCATGAAAAAATTTCTCTAACCCTGATTCAGGGAATACAAATTTTTGAGACATTTTAGGGGTATAAAAAACTTCGATTTTTCCACCAAAACACACTTGGATGATGCCAAAACTGAAAAATAACACCGGGAATCGATTCCCCGACATCAATTTACCCTAGACAAGTGCTTTCTGTGATAATTTTTGGCTTAGAAACAATAAAAAACAGGATAAAAAGACGTCGTTTAGAGCTTTTTTCGAAAATTTATGTTTTTTGAGGGCTAGAATATTTTTCTTTTGAGTTTTTTACTGTTTTTCGATATGGGGAACAAAATTAGAGAAGCCGATTTTGAAAATTCGAACTTTTGAAAATTTCGATTTTTTCAACATGGACAACATAGAAAAAACATAGAAAACACTTAAAATTCAATTTTTCGACCTCTATGATAGAGAATTTTGGAAAAATAACATCGCCATTGGATTCCCCGCTAAATTTTACCTATATGCATGTCAAATTTTGATCGATTTATTACATTTTTACGAAATACGCGATTTCGGTATATAAATGGTTCCCCCCTTTAATTCTGCATACTTATATGTTTATAAAAAATGGAAAGGTTTGCATGGGGTCCATTAAGATAAGCTATGTATATGGCACGTGTCTTAGGCGACAAAAAGGCGGTCGTACAAAAGACGCACAAAAGGATTTCGTAAGCTAAAAAGCTCAAAGATAAAAGCTGAAAATTTTCGATAGGTGGAGGTTTTGGGCAGGCCACTGGCTTTTATTTTCTGAGTATAGATTTTTTTTAGCTTTTAAACTTAGGGCTTTTATATATTTATTTGTGCGCCTTTTTGTACCTAGCATACCGGGAAGATTGTATTATTTGAGGCTCAAGAGGGCTCCCAACTAGGGTCATTGTCACAATTTCACTGCGCACATAAAACTTTGATAATATTAGGCACCCGGAACTTCCACAGCGGGGTTCAAAACGACATGCGGAACTTCCACAATGGAACTTTCACAACAAAATTTCTACAACGAAAAAAGCGGACCTTCTACAACGATTTTCACGAGAAAATCGAGCGTTATGGAAGTTCCGCTTTTTTCGTTGGGAAATTCCGCTGTGAAAGTGCCTAGAGCCAGGCACCCCAAGTAACTTTTCTATTAAACAAGAGTTTTGGGCTAAATTGTGAGGAAAATTATTTATTAATAAATTTGAGATGATTTTTAGCTTTGTATATAAAAATTTTATCCCATTATAATTTTTAATTCTTCTTAAGAACTCTATTTTTCTTTCCTTTTGAAGTCTTAGAATACTTGATTTTTTCTTGTCTAGTCATCTTCATCTGTTTTTGTCCTGGAATTGATGTAGGTAGTGTGATAGTTCCAGAGCAGCCAGCATAATCGGCATCACAAGCCCTTTCTTGACAAATGACATTTACACAGTCAGCAATGCTACCATCACATCCTGTTGTTTGATTTTGGCAGGAAATAGGTACCCAGAGGTAGTTCTTTGAAAGGTCAACACCAGACTGGTACACCATTGCAACACAGTCTCCCGGACTGTTTTCATTATATCCGGGTGCCCAAGGAGCATAGTTTCCTAGCTAAATTGGAATTGAGAGAACGGTTTCGAGAAACTGACCGGAACTTCGGATCTATCATAATCAGTCCAGACCCATTTCTTTTGAGCGTTTCTATGAAGTCCGATGAACCAAAATGGAATATCATTCGACCAACCATCGACCAATTCTAAAGGGACTGTCTCTGGAAGCGATAAAAAAACCTACGTCTGACAAAATTCTCTTTTAAAGTACTAGTTATAGCAGCGTCGGTTGATCCACCCATTTCAAAGCAAATCGAATTGTCGGGATCATTGAAGCCTCCAAAGCTAGATAATTGGAAACAATCAGCGTATTTTTGCCATTTGTTAGCCGTTATGTTAAATGTGGTTATTTGATAAAGTTCGCCAAGAACGGAGCATTCACAATTGGCTCAAATTTAATGTTCTTCAGGTAAGATTAATGGTTGGAACCAGGGCTGTAGCGGGATAGGTTCAATGGCCCGAACCGGAATTGTTGAGTACGGAAACGAAACTAGAACCGAGAAAAAAAGCCGGAATTTAACGGAACCGGAACGGAACTGCAGCCCTGGTCGGAACTATATGGCTTACCCTGAGTAATAGCCCATGTAAAATCTTGATACAAGTTCTTATCTGTCATCGACAAATTAAACGACGGACTCGAAATGTTATTGAAAACTTGGGTTAACAGAGCATCTTTCGGGTTGGCATTGATCGTTATGATCGAATCCCAAGAGTTCACGAAATAGAGCAGATTATCAATGAAAGCATTAATGTTCACATTGCTAAAAGTTTCCCAACAAGCTGATAAAAAATAATCGAAATTACTTCACTGACGCCCCAGCAAAGACAAATACACCAACTCTATCTATTGGACAAAAATCACTACCATCGAAATCATTCCAGGTTTTTTCGGCTAGATTTAAAGCACTAAATTTCAATTTTTTAAACATTTTTATGTAAAAAATTACTCTGAGATGCCAAAAGCACTGCTGGAATTGGAGATCTTTAGACTTAAGAGGGTATTGGCAAGATCTTGATGATTCTGGATTTTAGTTAAGTTGGCAACAACGTTGGCTGTGTCGGAATAGGTAATAACAGCGATTTGGTTGGTATGTGGTTGACATGAATTTGTTGCAATAGGGAGTTGAGTGAACTCGGAGGAGAGAGAAAGTGCAAGCTAGAAATGGATGGTTTCTGGTGGTAGATAAAGACATACTTGTCTCAAGTTAGCAGCTCCCATGTTTGTGCTAACGTCTATCATCAGGAAGATGTTCATCCAAGTGTTGGAAATATTTGTAGAACATGGTGTTGCGATGTCGTTTGAACCAATCAAAATATCTTAAAAAACGTGTTTTTTGACTGAATTTTTTAGTACCGAGACCAGGCTTAGGATAGATTCAAGGTCAGGAATGGATTAGTGTTCTGATCATGATCAAAAACAAGAACATGGCAAAATCAGGGTCAAAACCTGGTCCGATATCCCTATACTAGCAAAATTGTACCTCCAAACTTATGATTTCGTAACACATTTCCTGAGGCCAATACAACAACTCCTAGCAAAGTCAATAACAACATTGTCTCAAGACCAAATTTTAAGTACAAGTATACGTATCTCAATCGTCTCTGCTTTATATATTCTTTCTAAAAAGAACAATGATCATGGTTTCACATTAAAACGTCATTTTCCATGGAATTGATAATGCCGATATTCTAACCGCACCTTCTTTAACATTTTCTTATCTATAAATTTATGATGCTTAAAGTACGTTTTATTCTACGTAGGAATTCTTGTGGGCATGTTGTTTAATACTAAGGGCTTATTTAAAAGCTAGAAGCTTATGCCTTAAAATAGGCCCAAGGTCTCCGAAAATGGTTTAGTCCTCGTCGAGTTATAGCCAAAAATTGGGTGTCGGTTTATCGAGCACTGACAGTATTGCCAAAAGATGCATAAGTTCAATTTTGAAGATTTCCGAAAACCAAAACAAAGGACGAAAAAATCAAATTGTAGACGAAAAACCTACCATTAGTGATTTATCAATTTGAATATTTATCATCAAACTATTGTTGAGAAAAAATAAGAGAAAAATGTTAATGTTGCGATGTAATTCGTAATGGGTTTCCATTAATTGTATTGTGACGAAACGAACTTCGCAAATACACCACAAATGCATCGTGAAGCGCCGCGATACCCCGCTAATTGGGCAATAGGAACGAATGCACCGCACAAAAATTTCCCATGGATCTTCCGCACATGAATTTTCCTCACCGATCTTCCGCACATGAATTTACGCACGAATCTACCGCACAAGATTTTCAGCATATTTGTTAGGGACACAAACAACACCTGTACCACTACCCAAGCTTCATATATCGTGCGATCTCCATCACTAAATATGTCAATTAACAATGACAATTGACGTTTTTTTAGCATTTTATTGTCTTGTAGTCTTATAGACAATAAATATTTATACACTAGCTTCACATATTCATGTTTTAAAATCAATTTATACTAAAAACTTCTTTTCGATTAAATCTGCTTTTTCAATGAAAAATCGATAAAAGTTAAAGGTTTTGAAAAGGTTATCTTTAAAAACCATCCATCTTCTCAGTTAATACGATAGATTTCGGCTGGCCAAGTTTCTCCATTCGAAGCTATAAAGTTCCAAGTTTTACCGTGTTTATCGCATTCGTATCGATGAGAATTGATCTCTCGTTTTGTGTTTTCTCCAAAGTTAAAATTTATTTTATCTAAAGTGCCAACATTTTTTCCATTATGAAATGCCTAGAGCTATACAGAAGTCTCATCCATGCCTAGCTTTCTATAAAGCTTACCTATAAAAATTCGTTGTACAATCTTTTCCGGTGAAGACCTCATGCTTAAAAACGATTCAACTAATGCGGCTCCAAAATTTTCTTTAACATTTTGACCTTTACACTTTACAACAATCTTCTCCGGATAGCAAATTCAGTAATTTGCTCGTTAGAGTTTCCGATAAAATCTATGAGTGTTTCATTGTCTAAAACAAGACCTGGATCATCACATTTTATGCTTATCTTTTAATATGACCCTTGTAAGTTTAATAAAGTAGGATTTTGGATTAAGTATAGGAAGTTTCCATTGGAGTGGGAATTTGTTTCCGCGCAATCAACCCTCAAAGTTAGATGTATGAATCGAGGTTCGATTAAGGTTTCGAAAATCCGATGAAGTTCCTGAAATTGCTCTGAAATCTATGTATAAGATACTAAATCTAACTTCAATAGTCCTTATGAAAACTTCCACATCATCTTTTTCAGTGACTTTAAGTTTGAGCTTATCCGTGGACATTTTACATTTATTGTTAAGCTGAAGCAATTCAATTTCGTTTTCGATAATCTCTCGTTTAGCCTAAGTTATAGGTTGAAAAATTACAAGCCATAACTTTTTACAAACACTGTTTCTTTTTGAAATTATGTCATGAAAAATAGAGCAAACTAAAATCATTTTTATCTATGGACAACAAAGAATAGATTATGTCATGAAAAATAGAGCAAACTAAAAACATTTTTATCTATGGGCAACAAAGAGTAGAATGTCATCGTTTTAAAAATTATCTATGGTCATAAACACACCTTTTAGGAGAATCTTCCCAAGATTCAATGAGAAGACTAACATTAAGAAGTTCAAAAGAAAAAATTGACGTTAAAGGGGGGGGGACAAATTAGGGCCTTTTCTCCCAAAAAATTTTTTTTGAAAAATGACCTTGTAGGGGTAAAAATAGGGTGAAAAATCGATTGTGCGCACTGTCGAATTGTGAAAACGCTATCCCCTTATATCAACTCTTGTCACTTTGCCAGATTTTAAAAAACTGACAAAGTGAATTTCTGACAAAATAACAAGCATTCACCAGATGAGGGCTTAATAATTCTTATTTAACTATTGCGTACTAGGGGCGTGTAATATGGGTGGTGAGATATTAAAGGTGTGGCTGATGGAGGGTTTCTATACAAATTTGTCTAAAAACTTTTGGAATAAACACAAAGTAATAAGCAGTAAGATTTCCGAAGTGTATGTTTAGGCTTATGTTTATGCTTAGGGTTAGGCGTAGTGTTAAGTCAATTTGAGGCTTATGCATAGGATTTGGCTTAGGTCTATATTTATGCTTATTGTTGCGCTTATGGTTATGCTTAGGGGTTTTTCATATTTTTTATCATTATTTAAAAAATCGGTTTTTATTAACGTCAGTTTGTTTTTTTTTAACTTTTTCATATTAGTCTTCTCATTGAATCTTGGGAAGACTCTCCTAAAGATGTGTTTATGACCATAGATAATTTTTAAAACGATGACTTTCTATTCTTTGTTGCCCATAATTAAAAATGTTTTTAGTTTGCTCTATTTTTCGTGACATAATTTCTTCATTGTAGGTTTGTAGCTTCCGAACGATGCTTGGCCACAGGACTTTGATGATTAGAGCCTAGAGAATTCCAAATTCTCCACTTTCTAGTTATGTATTTTTGAGTTTTCACAAATTGTCTGAATTTTTGTACTCGGAGATTTCTGCAAAAAATTCGTATTCGAGGCGATTTCACGGTTTTCCCGTTGGTTCCCTGCAACTTTCATCAACAGTTTCTTATTATGTGAATTTAGTGGTTCGAGTTGTGTATTTTCGAGTTGAATATTAACCCGAAATTGCCACAAGCTGTCGTACGATCGTACGACGCAGTACGATGGCATCATACGAAATTTGTCGTACTTTGTAATACGACAATGCATTTTTGTCGTACGAAGTGTCGTATGACACAAAAATGCATGTCGTACAATAAAAGTACGACGGCTCATCATACGAATTTCGTCCATTGTACGAAATTTCGTCGTACGAGCCATCGTACTCGTACGATAGCTTGTGGCTATTTCGTCCATCGTACAATTGTATTTTACACTCGTATGATGACTTTCGTACGATAGATTGCGTTAGCTTGTGCCGTTGCTTGTGATCAGTACGATAGCTTGTAGGGACCCTTATAATGTTGCGTTTACAAATGTTGAAAGAATATCTCTGCAACAAATTTAAACTAAATCCGAGTCTCACAAAATCTTTTCGTTAAAGTTTATGTAATTTTGTATTATACAGGGTGAGCATTTTATTTCCGACCATTTCTCCTTCCAAGTTATCTATCAAATTTTAAGAGACGATATCTCGAAAGTTCGAACATCCTGCGGCACTAGGCAAACTGATGGTGGAATATGAAATTTGGGACCAAAATAAACACATTGGTGCATTTGAAATGGTGTTGGAGATGCGGGCTACAACTTTTATATTGGGTGTACGGGATCATGTTGTGGAAAAAATGGTCGAAAACTTAGATTTTACAATGGAAATACACAAAAATCTAGTTCTCCTGAGGGGTCAAAAATTCAAACAAATAGCTCTAGAAAAAAACTTTGTTCCCATGAAAATTTCCAATTGGCCCTGAAAATTATCTACAACACTCCTACTTATTTATGGGCTTAGTTCAGGACCAAATCTCGAATCCCTAAGAATATTTTTTTTGCTCTGAAGCTGGAGATATCTATGAATTTTGGGCGTAGCCCGCGTCTCAGCAATCCAACGACACCGAGATTATCGAAATTAGATTTAACCATCAAGCGTGATTTTTTTCCGCGAAACGGCCTAGAGTTTTCTTCTCTTATATACCGAACAAATGTTGTGCCTTCTTCATATATGTGCTTGCTTCTGGAGTTTTTGAACAATCTGACAAAAACTCAATTTTTAAATATCATAATCATCCTTGACAATCAGCCCATTAAGTAATAATGTTTCAGTTTTTGTTCGTTGCTTTCGAGATTGAATTGATTTCAAGAATAATAAAGTTTTATTTGATACACTTCATTCTTTGGCATAGGTTATAAACCTCAAAAATTGTGATGTTTATCACTTTGATACCGGTTCTAGCACTGGTGGTGTAGTGGAGAACACGATGACTGAGGTTTCCTTCCTCTGAGAACTTTTAGCCAAACAGGCGAAACCTGGGTTCAATGAACTGGCGGTGGGATACTTGCGGACGAACATTTGCGTCGGGACATTTGCGGACGGACTTTTGCGGACGAAACGTTTGAAAAATTTGAATTTTTGAAAAAAAGGACGGACTTTTGCGGACGGGACATTTGCGGACGGACATTTGCGGACGGACATTTGCGGACGGACTTTTGCGGACGAAACGTTTGAAAAATTTGAATTTTTGAAAAAATTGAATTTTTCAAACGTTTCGTCCGCAAAAGTCCGTCCGCAAAAGTCCGTCCGTAAATGTTCGTCCGCAAATGTCTCGTCCGCAAATGTCCGTCCGCAAGTATCCCACCGCCAAAAAATTCACCAACACCAATTTTATTTCATTAAAATCCATATGCGTGAAAAATAAATGATAAACATCTAGATCGTTAAACAATTCTTTTAACATGTTTTTGTAATAAATAAAATCCTTTCTTTCCTTCTAGCTTGACTAACAGCATTGATGTAGGAAGAAAATATCCATCGAGTTCACCAATCACACAACTCCAAATGACTTGCATCATATTACCTTTCCAATTAGATTTAGGATATTTTTTTCCCATCCAATCTACAATACTCTCACATACAGCTTGAGCATTTCGTGAAGAACCATCGCTACAGGTGTTTTTAAGAAGAATATCACGAACTTTTTGGACAACATCCTCTTTATCGGCTTCTGGAATGGTGAGAGTGTATTTACTGACTTGTTGACGAATTTTCTCTTTGGTGTAATATTGGAATTTGGCTTCTAAAGGTGTTTTATTAAAATCTGAAGGAATTTTAAGGAAACAAAGAAAT
This sequence comes from Acrobeloides nanus, assembly GCA_900406225.1. NCBI lineage: Eukaryota > Metazoa > Nematoda > Chromadorea > Rhabditida > Cephalobidae > Acrobeloides > Acrobeloides nanus. The sequence goes on from OZJO01010040.1 coordinate 14,615, forward strand.
TTAAAAACCATTTTCTGTAAGAGTTGACCCTAGGAAGGGACAATTTTCCAAAGTTTTTCAGATTGGTATTCTAAGATGATGATATATGCGGAACCCAAAAAAACACAAATTCATTGTTGATTTCACAGTTAGATTTTGCTGTAGCAGTTCCCGGTACTGATTGGACATTCAGGATCGCGTAAGCAGTACCCAATCGGCTATATCTCGTCATTTTTAAGTGCTCACCAGAGTTTTGTCATGCACGATTTGTTACATGACATCTATAGTTGAACGCGACGACGTAACTATGGATGGGTTGTCGTGCAACAAGCTGCACATGACAGAACTCTGATGAGCTTTAAAAATGCCGAGATATAAGCGATTAATTACTGCTTAATTGATTCCAGCATGTCAAATGAGTAGCGGAAACTGCTACAACAACATCCAACTGTGAAATCAAACATGATTTTGTGTTTTTGGGTTCAACATAGCCGAGAACGAGGATACCATCATTTTAGAACACCGGTCTGAAAAATTTTGGAAAATCGTCTCTCCCTTACTATTAGACCAGAGATCGATTCATACAGAAAATAACCTTTAAAGGGGGGTCCAGATAATAGGCCATTCTTGGTCGAAAAATTTTTTTGCCAAAACAGCCTATATAGGGATAAAATCATGCGAAAAATCGATTGCGCGCATTCCTAAAACTTGAAAATGCTTCCTTGACCCTGATTCAGGGAAATAGATGTGTATATTGAAACGAAAATCAAACATTTTCGGATTTTTATGAGAAAACCGTCGATTCTTAGGTTTTTCTAGACGGAGAATCGATTTCCGCATTCCCGAAGCTTGAAAATGCTTCCCTGACCCTGATTCAGGGAAATGAGTGTTTTGTATTGAAGCGAAAATATGAAAATTTTGGATTTTTCTTCTAAAATCATCGTTCTCAGGGTTATTTTATGCGAGAAATCGATTCAGCGCATCTCCGAAGCGTCAAAATGCATCCTTGATCATCGTCCTTGAAAAATTATGTTTCTACCACAACGCTTTGGGGATGCGCTGAATCGATTTCTTGCATAAAATAACCCTTAGAACGATGATTTTAGAAGAAAAATCCAAATTTTTCATATTTTCGCTTCAATACAAATCACTCATTTCCCTGAATCAGGATCAGGGAAGCATTTTCAAGTTTCGGGAATGTACGCAATCGATTCCCCGCATAAATTTATTCCCAGAAATGTGATTTTGAGGCAAGAAACCCAAAATTTTTCGATTTTCGCTTCAATACAGACATCTATTTCCCTGAACCAGGGTCAAGGAAGCATTTTCACGCTTCGAGAATGCGCGCAATCGATTTTTCGCATGATTTTACTCCTATATAGGTTGTTTTGGCAAAAAAAAAATTTTTTTCGACCGAGAATGACCTATTATCTGACCCCGCCCCTTTAACTATTTAGCCTGGAATCTTTTTTTTAAAAAAACTTTTTTTCTTAAAAAGTCCGATATCATTACCTTCTGTTTCGTTTTTAGGCTCTTGGTAATCCTTGATATCGCTCATTAATTCGCATTTTAAGAAAATGCTTTCAGCTAAAGGAAACAAAATCCACAAAATTAGTCCTAATTTTATAATTCTATCGAGAACCATTTTATTTGGAAAAGATAGCAACAATAACTAAAGTACAATTAACTTCAAATGGACCTAAACCGGTAAAAGTGGTATAAAAAGGTGAAAAAATATTTTTGTTTGATGACATTCTCGTTCCATGTCATTAATTTTGAGATGATTTTTAACCTTGCCATTTTGAATAAAAACAATTTTTTTGTTTGGATCTTTTACAGAGTGTCAAAAAGTTACACGATGTTTTTCAAATTGGCTGAATGAGCATTTTACGGAATTTTATCAAGAAGGATGAATGGCCTGTCTCACCACCAGTTTTAATCCTCTTGATTACGCAATTTGAAGCATTCTTGAGGCTGAGGTAAATGCAGAGGTGCATGATTTTGTTGAATCGTTGAAGCATGTGATAGAAGATGCCTTCAACAACTTGGACCAGGAAATGATCAACCAAGCCATCGACGATTGGATGAGGCGATTAGACGAAGTGATCGAAGCAGAAGGCGGACATTTTGAATAAAGATTACCGTATTTTCTCTAATAGAAGGCATGCAGATTTATTTTTTAACGAAGGTTGAAGAATATTGCCTGTTGCTTTTCCATTTTTACTTCTAAAAAGACAAGCTTAGGCAAAAGTTTTATGAGCCGACCGAGACTCGAACCCTGACTACCGTTCAAGTGCACTACCATTGTGCTACCAAGACCTATAACGATGCCCGTTAATTGGTGAATACTTGAAGGTGTATTTTTTTCTAAAAAGACAAATTATGCATAAAAATGAACTTTAAATACTCTTCTATAAAATTTTAAAAAAATCTCTCTTGACACCCTGTAAAAGAATCCAACAAAAAAGTTGTTTTTATTCAAAATGGCAAAGGTATAAATCATCCTAAAATTAATGACATGGAACGAGAAGGTCAAATAAAAACTTTTTTTTCACCTTTTTACACCACTTTTACCGGTTTAGGTCCATTTAAAGTTAATTGTACTTTAGTTATTGTTGTTTAATGACATTCTATTTAAACTTATTATAGAAATTTATTAAATCATCATGTATACCAACATTTTCCAGTCAGTGGAAGATGAAATTTAAACCGATTAAATTTTTTAGCAAAGAGCTATCCAAAAATATAGAATTCAGCAATTCACAAGTTTTCAATGGAAACAACAAGCTGTTGAACATGGGTGGTTGGTCTCCCATTCTAAGGAGTATTCTTAAAAAATACAGGGTATTTCAAATGAAACCTATCTATTTTATTTTGACATAACTTTTTTCTGGAAATGTATTCTGAATTTCCGATTTTTGGAAAATAACGAGCTAATTTGCCCATTTTATGCATGTTTTTTGTTTTTGAAAATCTTTACTTTGGGCAAAAAGTTTTCGCCCGGGCTGGAATTTGAACCAGCCCCTGTATGAGCAAAAAGCGAGAGCCAGACCACTCGGCTATGAAGAAAATCGATTTTTAACTTTATAAATATATAATTTTATTCTATTATAATTTTTTATTCTTTTTAAGAACTCTATTATTCTTTCCTTTTGAAGTCTTGGAATACTTGATTTTTTCTTGTCTAGTCATCTTCATCTGTTTTTGTCCTGGGATTGATGTAGGTGGTGTGACAGTTCCAGAGCAACCAGCATAATCGGCATCACAAGCCCTTTCTTGACAAATGACATTTACACAGTTATTATCATCACTATCAAGACATGCTGTTTGATTTTGGCAGGAAATAGGTGCCCAGAGGTAGTTCTTTGAAAGGTCAACACCAGGCTGGTACACCACTGCAACACAGTCTCCTGGACTGTTTTCATTATATCCGGGTGCCCATGGAGCATAGTTTCCTAGCTAAATTGGAATTGAGAGAACGATCTTGAGGAACTGACCGGGACTTCGGATCCATCATAATCAGTCCAGACCCATTTCTTTTGAGCGTTTCTATGAAGTCCGATGAACCAAATTGGAATATCATTCGACCAACCATCGACCATTTCTAAAGCAACTGTCTCTGGAAGCGATAAAAAAACCTACGTCTGACAAAATTCTCTTTTACAGTACTAGTTATAGCAGCATCGGTTGATCCACCCATTTCAAAGCAAATGGAGTTGTCGGGATCATGGAAGCCTCCAAAGCCAGATAATTGGAAACAATCAGCGTATTTTTGCCATTTGTTAGTCGTTGTGTTAAATTCGGTTATTTGAAGAAGTTCGCCAAAAACAGAGCATTCACAATTGGCTAAAATTGAACGTTCTTCAGGTAAGATTAATGGTTGAAACCAGGGCTGTAGCGGAACAGGTTCAATGGCCGGAACCGAAATCGTTGAGTACGGCAACGGAACGGAACTAGAACCGAGAAAAAGGCTGGAATTTAACGGAACCGGAACGAAACTACAGCCCTATTAGAACGATATG
>OZJO01010042.1:0-46476 GCA_900406225.1 Acrobeloides nanus
AGCGTGGCAAAAAACAGGTCGAAATTGCAGAATTTCTTGGAATATCAACGAGCACTGTCAACGATGCCATCAAACGATATAAAGAAACTGGTAACAATGAAGACCGGAAGGGAAGAGGTCGAAAGAAAACTGCAAGAAGCCGAAAGAACGTCCAGTGCGCTAAAGGAATGATCAAGCGAAATCCCACAACCCGAGCAAACTCAACCCGAAAATTGGCTAAGAAAAAATGAGAAAATTCAAAAAATCCGGATAATTTTGACGCACCCTGTAGAATAAAATAGTTTTAACTTTTACATAAAATTAGGTGGAGCGATATTAACTTGGTGATGACTCGAATTAATAATGACTAACATAAAAGTTTCTTTCAATCATAATGACTAAGAAATAATGACTAAAAAATAGAGGTCTTGCAGTTATAAAAATTAACTACAATCAATCATCCCACAAATTAAATCAAAATAGGCCTATCTTCTCAATGTTTATCATTTATTTTCGAATAAATATGCAACTTAAATAGATTGAAATCCAACGACTCCCTTTATTTTTTAAGAAAAATTTTAAATTCCTAACAAACATGTATGAAATTTTTAGCACAGCACAATGATCCCATAGATTTTTTTGATAAAGTTTGGCTTTAGTCATATGTTTTCCCTGGGCATTTGTTGATAATAGTTGATTATTTTTAACAGCCACTCGAGCTTTTGACAAGTGTAAAAAATTTATAGTAGGATGAACTAGGGATGCTAGTTAACTGCGTTGAAAAAATCGACGCAGTTTGAACGAAGTCCTATCAATAAAAACATGATTAAGTCAAAAACATTCAATTTTTTGTTGGCAATATAAATTTTGAATAAAAACGACTCGATTTTTTTGGTTGCATCAAAAAATGTTTGAAATGTGCCGAGATATGGCTTTTTGAAAACGAAGATATATCGACTTCGTTTGAAATTTCAAACGAAGTCGATATATCTTCGTTTCAACAAGCCATATTTCGGCAAATTTCAAACATTTTTTGATGCAATCAAAAAAATCGAGTCGTTTACTATTCAAAATTTATATTGCCAACAAAAAATTGAATGTTTCTCACTTAATCATGTTTTATTGATAGGATAACGTTCAAACTACGTCGATTTTTTCGACGCAGTTGACTAGCATCCCTAGGATGAACTACATTCTTCCTTTACTGTTACTATATAATTTGGTACTTATTAGCCAACTATCTGGCAACATTAACAGTGGTTCTAATGAAGATTACGATATTGCTGAAGATTTTAATAACGAGACAAATATCAATAGACATCGAAGTTCGAGTTTTACGCCAATCGTTTTAGGGTTTTGATAATCTACAACATTTCTTATAAAAAAAGTCTTTAGTGATCATTCTTCAGAAGATAATCATGAAAATGTTATAGATGATCCAGGTAGATCCAATTCCTCGACCAAAAGACACTTATGTCGACTTCGATGAACTCTGGCACGTTGTCTCGGATCAAGTTCTGGATTTCTTCTGCCTTGTGCGATGGGGCGCCGTCTATTTGGAATACCCAGTGCCGCTGCCACTGTCCGTACGTCCTTCTTGCCCATGGAAACACTTTGGTGCATAAATTATATTTAAAAATCCCGCAAAAAGCATAAGAAATAGAATGGGTGCCGAACTTTTGCGCCACCCTGTTTTACAATCTTGTCTAACTTTACCTAAAAAAGTTAGATCAAATTGTAAAAAGATACCCGATGTGTGCAAATGTGATACTTCAGACCCATTTTACCCAAGTCAAATTAATTTTTTCTTTTTTATATTAGTATTCAGTAACATTTATAGTTTAAAAATAGAAAAAGTTACAACTCGTCAAAAAGTTACAAAAATAGAAAAGTTACCTCCAAGTGTTAATATAAAACAAAAACATTTATTATAATTAATAGACCCGAGGCCGAGCGCCCTTTGGCGCTCGAGGGAAAGAAAAAGGAAGGCTGATATCGGCCGATCTACATAAAAAACTTATTTTCAGAGACAACCTTCATCATTCCCTCCAATACACACACCCAACCATTTCCTGAATCAGGGTCACTCAATTTTTTATGTTCGGGCATGCGCGCATTCAATTTCTCACCTCTGAAAACCTCCGAGTACAAAAAAATCAGACAATTTTGACGTAGATTTAAAAAAATTTCGAAAATTGATTCCCAGGGGTATCCCCCCACCCAAAAAATTTTTTCCGGAGGGGATACGCAAAAATTTTGTGAAAACATGTTTTCTCAACATAACAAACATTTTGGAATATGTGAGCCCATCTGTGCTTTTATGCGCGCAGAGATAACTGTCAGCGACACACTAATACACAAATTGGTGCTATAAAGATATTAATTTACAAGTTATTATTTAAAATTATAATATGATTATACTACTCGGAGATTATATGTCAATGACGCGTTAACTTTATTCAACCTTGAATTATTGTTATCCCATTCCTCTCCTTCCACCATACAACGATAAAATCCTTCATATTGCTTTTTGATATTGGGTATAATTAAAGTGTTATATCGATTTTCAAATTTGGCTAAAACGTCAACTTTTTTTATTTGGTCGAAAATTATTACTTTCAATAAAACATGGTTCTTGCCCAAATTGCCATTGAACTTTTAAATCTGATCCTTTATATACCGGACATGGTATCCGTGCCGTTTTAGTTTCGTTTACTTCTATAGTTTTAAAACATGGATCTTCCCAAAATTGCCATTGAACTTTTAAATCTGGTCCTCCATATACCGGACATGGCATCCGTGCCGTTTTAGTTTCGTTTACCTCTATAGTTTTTGCAATCTCGAAAGGTTCTGATTCATACGGAATCCATGCATCTTGGTCTTTGAAGTGGAAAAATGATCTTACTAAATTTATCAATGATTTTTAAGACGCGATGACAACTTTCCTCCTTCACTCCATACGCTTAGTTAGGGTAGGTTCATAGATAACGAGATCAGCGAAAGGCTGAAAAAGCATAAGGGTCCTCCTAATGTTTTGAAAAATTTAGAAAAAAATTGCAAAATTTTTCAAAATTGGCCCCTGAATCTAGCTTCTTATATGCCCTCTCCATTTAGAATTCACAGAGCACCGATCATCCGTTTTTAGCGGCCATAAGAGACACTTTCTCGAGCTTTAAATATTGTCTTAAACGGTTCGACTGCACTCTGAGTTGAATTTATTTAGTGAAATTAACGCATGGGAAAGTTTTTAAAAGTTATTTCAAATCATTCCGAAATGCTCCAAAAATACAAAACCTTGTCCGACGCTCAAAAATCCGATTTTACGTTGATTTTTGGAGTTTTCTACTCTGTCTAAAATATCCTAGATAATTTTTTTCGGCCAAAATTTTTATCTGGTCAATGTATTTCAACACAGAGAAAATTTCTAGCGTGTTTTTGAACAAATCCGAGAAATTTCAATTTTTTGATCATTTTTAACTGCTCTCCGTGTTGAAATATATTGACCAGATAAAAATTTTGGCCGAAAAAATTATCTAGAGTGTTTTAGAGAGGGTAGAAAATTCAAAAAATCAACGTAAAATCGGGTTTTCGAACAAAGTTTTGCATTTTTGGAGCATCTCGGATTGACTCGAAATGACTTTTAAAAATTTTTTCATGTGTTAATTTACTAAATAAATTCAAGTCGGGGCGCAGTCTAACCGTTTAACACTAGTACTAGGATGTTTGAACTTTCGAGATATCGTCTCATAAGTTTTTGAGTGAACATAAATTTTTGTGAATTTCAAACGAATTATTAGAATTTTGGAACTTTTAAATGTCATAGACCATAGAACGATTTTGGAGGGAATGATCATGTTCGGAATTTTTGGAGAGTGTGATTATAACTAAATTTTTATAAAGCTTACTATAAACAAATTGATCTCCAACATAATCGAGCATTTTTTCTTCAATAACGCATTGATATTTTCCAGTTTTTATGTCTTTTAATGGAGTGTTGGAAAAGTTCAAGATGGCTTTATGATTTTTGATAAATACGGTATCGTTTAAATAATAAACGGTATTTTTTTTATTAACACCATTATCGATATGAGTATATTCGGCAAATTTTAAAGGCTCTTCAACGTCCGAGCTACACCTAAAAAAATATTGTGTTTAAGTAATATTGTTAGACGCCCGAATGTGTTCTGTATATAGATTGGAGGCCGGATGGCTTGGAGGGTCCATTGGGGGTCGAAAATCGAACTTTCAAAACTTACTCCAAAAACGATTAGAAAATGTTTTCCTGACCTAGAAACAGTTTTTTAAGTCGATATAAAGTCGAACTGGGCAAAATAAAGTCGAATTTGGACCTTCGAAAGTTCGATTTTTCTGGTATCGTTTTTGTAAGATGTTTTTAGCCATGAAAACAAAGGTCTGCGGCCAAAGTTAATATATCAAATTTGCGTCTTTTCATCCCCTATCACATACAGAAAGAATTATCGAAAAGCTTTTAACCATAAAAAGTTATAACCATTTCTTTGAACCTTAATTTTAACCCCAAAAATCACATTTTGGGCCCTAAAACGCTTCCTTAGCCCTGATTCAGGGAATGAGGTGGGTGTATTGAAGCGAAAATCAAACATTGTCAGATTTTATTCTCCCTCCCTATGTGAACGTGAGATTTCCAAAAAATTATTTAAAAAAATATAAATGACCAGCCTAATCTTAAACCTAAGTCTTGCTAAAAAAACTCAGCCTAAGTTTGTATTAGAGTTGTAAATATGTGCATCTGGATTCTTATTAGTGTAAAAAACAAACCATAAAGAATCATTAGAACCAGCCTTGAGTGGATTTTTACCGGTAGAAAGTCCATTAGAAGGACTTATACTAATATGTTTTGGTCCTTTCATATTATAATCAACCTCATATTTTGTAGTTTTATAATTTCCTTGTGGTTTGTTAGGATTTTCACCTAAAATTTAACGTTTTTATACCATGACTTAGCTAAGTGAACGACATCGGTGAATATATTTTCCAAAAATTTCGTTAAAGGGGGTGCAGAGCTGGGGTCAATCTCGATCGAAAATTTTTCTTTCGAAAATTGACTCTTTAGGCGTAATTTTATGCGGAGAACACGAATCTGGCGTCAGGTTTTGATTTTGAAAGAAAAAAGTTTTCGACCGAGATTGACCCCAGATCTTCAGCCCCTTTAAAAAAATGAGATTTTTCACCTTGGTGCCCACATCTCAGATCGTTACAGCCTTGTTATTATGTGTTCTTTAAAATCTAAATATACCGATGTTCACTTGTAAACATATAGTTCGAGATGCTGTCGAGCCAGTTTCCAAATCCCGAGCTTGACACGTATAACATCCAGTATCATCTTCATCAATAGATGAGAAGACTAATGTTCCATTTTGATTCTTAGCACCATCAGGAAGGAGATCATCATCTTTTATAGACCATTCAATTTGGATCGAGTCGTTAAATTTTTTAAAAGGGAGAACCCAGCATCGAATTTTAACGGATTCTCCTTGTATAAACGTTTGATTTGAGCATGGTTCGATTACTAACGGTAAAATGAATGGATCTAAAAAATCAATTTTTTGAAATTTTTATACCTTTTTTAATTTGTTTAATCCACCTTTTTACAATGTCAGACAAGAAAGTGTGGCATCATGAGATTTTTTGCTTTTTAAAAATTACCTTGTTTCATATAAATCACAATAACTGTAATGGCACATATAAAAAACAAAATAAGAAAAATCGCGATAGAAATTTTCTTTATCTGGGACTGTAATTTTATCCATATAGATTTAGAATTGTATGATGAACGTCTAATAAATTTCAACTCTCTAAATTAATCATTTTTAAAATATTGTTTCTTTCATAAAATGCCATGTCAAAATTTTTTTCGACTCCCAAAAATGGTTCGCTGAGACGACATTACTACGAGGTCAGAATTAGAAGTTATTCCAAAGTTTCCATGGTTCGGTGGTACTGGGCTTGTCTCAGGCACCTCTCAAGGCTGGTTTAAAACACCCTTGAGGCCAAAAGATTTTCCTAATAGTAATATTTTCGGATGGCCAGAACTGTTGCGAGTTCTTTCAACACAAATTTGGATCCAAATTTAGTTTTTTAGTTTCAAACACGAACCAAATGCTCTAAACTATCGGTTTTTAAAAACAATGGTTTTACTAATAGGAAAATTTTTTCAACGAATAGTGTAAACACGAAGAATGCCTAGAAAATTGTGTTATACAAAATGGGATCACTTGTGAGGGGTCGAAAAAATTATGGCCTGGCCTTTTAACTTACTCAGGTTTTAAAAGAGGTCTTTCAGGATCAGATAAAATTTGATTTATACCGTTAGGAAAAAAGTTTTGTCTCATAGGAGTTCCTGAATATCGATTTGTATAGTTAGATATAGGAGTTATATAAGGATCGACACCATCACGGTTTTCTTCGAGTTCATTCTGGGTTTGAAAGTTGTTGGAATTTTCATTTATAGCATTAAGTATGTGAGTGGAAACATAGCCAAAATCACGGGTTTTTAAATCTTGACAGTAAAATCGGTCTACATCTCTAAAAGAAGCGTCCCAATTTTCATTGTAACAGAATTAGTTTTTTTGTAACAGACGTTATGTCCTTTTTGTAACAGATTTAGTTTTTCTTGTAACAATTTTCGCCTAGAACTTAAAAACCTTAAAGTTTCGTGATCACGATCACGAAAGTTTTGTGAACCACGTGCCAATCTCTAATTCGGTTACAAAAAATTAAACCTGTTAACCGCAAGGCTTTCTGCATAAATTATTCTATACAATGCCAAAATTTCTTACAGATTTTTAGAGAATCCCTTTAAAACTACTTACAAATCATTTATAACCACAACACAATCATCTTTTTTAACCGGTAAATATTCATTTTGATCGCCATCTACGTCAGAATTGTAATATGAGTTTGAATTAACAGTAACTTCAGATATAGATAACCGATAATTAGACAGGCTGGTTTTAATATTTCCAAAATTTGGACGCTCCATAGGATCTATTTTCAAGCATTTTTGCATAAGTTTATAAATTTTAGATGGACATGCATTTGGTCTTTTAAAAGCGTCACCATTTTCAATTATCTCTCGAAGCTAATTTAAAAAATTTATGTATTGTTTAACGACATACTTGTGCTAAGTTAATACGATCGTGAAAAAAATTTATCATAACTGAAACAATGCCACGTATACATTCGCCATAACTAAACATTTCAATCAGCATTATTCCATAAGACCATACATCGGATGAGGTGGACCATTTTTTAATTTTAAAGCATTCAGGAGCAGTGCAACCAGCTGGAATTTCTGGATTCGATTGGATTCTATAATATTCTTCATCATCTTTAATGATACGTGCTAGTCCAAAATCCGCAATTTTGATTGTCTAGAATTTAATATTTTCAACATAAAAATTGAAGTCAGAAATTAATATAATTGGTTGTACCATAAGTTTCGGACTTTTGCTATTGGAATAGAATCTTTACAAAAATGACTGGAGCTACTTCGGCTCTTATACCGAGAGCCGAAATTTCCATAAAATGAACATTATAGCAATTTTTATAGCTAAATGAGGCAAACAAAATGACACCAAAATTATCCAATTTGAACATTGTTTTGGGTTATTGAAACGAAAACGTGAATCATAATTTTCGTTTCAATAACCCAAAACAATGTTCAAATTGGATAATTTTAGTATCATTTTGTTTGTCTCATTTAGCTAAAAAATTGCTACAATGTTCATTTTATGAAAATTTAAAAGATTGATGCAAAAATCGATTTTTCTTCAAAAAAGTTTGTGTACTACAACGAAGAGCTTGCATACAAATTCAAATTTCAAACGCAATTATCTCGAAAACTACAACGATTCAGAAGATGCCGTAAAAAGAAAAAATGCTCCATTTTTCATGATCTTTCCGAATATATCATTTTTTCATATGGCATTAAATTACTGGACTGGTCCTTTAAACGATGTTATTATGGAACCTTTTTAGAGAGTATACCCATCATATAGGTACCTTTCTGTAGTTAAAATCAACAAATTCCCTCAGATTCGAGTTTCCCATGTCGAGCCCCCCTCCGAGTAGGAAAAATCAGCCGATTTGGAGAACTTTTTGAAATTTCGATTTTTCCAAAAGCCCGAAAATTATGGTACAGCCCAATACTTTTTCGTCTATCATCAACAAAACATTTCTTGTGGCTAGATCACGATGGACAATTTTCTTTTGCGATAAATAATTCATCCCGCTTGCAGCTTGTTTAGCATAATCTATTAACATGGTTACTAATAACTTCGACTTCTCTTTATCAAGTAAGCGGTCTATTAATGGACCACCACCACAAAATTCTGTCACCTAAATTCGAGGATGCAAAAAACTTGGATTTTGCAAATTTTTGTGCCGGATCCAGGACTCCCAGTGTCAGGATTTTGGTGAAAATTTTTTTTTCATTTTAAGTTGGAAAAATTTAAAAAATTGTTTACTATTTTGGATTAAGGGCCCCAAATAGCAGGGCTCTGAGTCTTTTTTTCTACTAAAATCAGGCCTATTACAGGTATTTTTATGCGATAAATCGATTGTATACATTGAAAAAGTGTGAAAACGAGTCTTTTTCTCTGAATCAGTGAAATTTATAGAAGAAGAAAAATCGGCACTAGGTCATCCCTTACCCTTACGGTCGATCCTTACCGGTCTTTCTTTATGCGGACATTCCTTACCGGTCATTCCTTACCGATCTGTAGTCAGTTTCTCCATCACAGGAATATTTTCATGAAAAGTGACGTTCTACAAAGTTGCTATTGAGATCACGACAAACAACTTTGTAGAACATCAATTTTTGTGAAAAAAATGTAGAATGATCGGGTAAGAGTTGATCGTAAGGGATGAGCGGTAAGGATTGTCCGTAACGGTAAGGGTAAAGAATGACCTAGTACCGACAAAGGCCTGTTCGGGCGGGAAATTTTTATGATTCTTGCAAATAGAAAAAATTCAGTCTTCATGTTTTGTCAATGCGTGCAATCGATTTTCGCATAAAAATACCTCCAATATGCTTGATTTTCGAAAAAAATTTCCGTACCCTGTCATTTGGGGCCCTTAATCCGAAGTACTTTTTTTAGTTGACAACTTGGAAGACCATAGGGGCCTTCTCATCGAGCCCTTTGCCGATGATATAATTATTTTGGTATTTGCAAGAATCTGTATCAAAATCGCAAAATCCGGTTTTTTGGAATCGCGTAAAAAAATTAGCAATGAAGCATCAGTATGTGTTATCAACACTTTTATCAAAAGTCGTTTTTAAGATTTAAGATCTGTGAAATTTAAAAATTATGTTGATATTTCCTCATGGGATGATAAAAAAACTCACTATCCATATATGTTCTCTATCTATAACAATTCCATATAAGGCAACAATGTTGTGATCACGAAGTTTGACCATATTATTGATCTCTGTTTGTATTTCAGAAAAGGTCTTTATTCTGTTTGAATCTTTTAAAGTTTTGCACGCACATTCGATGTTTTGTTGTTTCAACAGGCATTTCTTAACAATACCGAAATTTCCTTCTCCTAATATTTCTCCAAAGTCTATCTAAAAAAATACTTTTGTTTTGAAAAAAGTGTGTTAAAATAACCTCATCTTTAGGAATTATGACAAGTGAATTTTGATACGGTTCTATGAAGCTAGTACAAGAAGTTTCCATCGTAAAATATGCTACTAAACGTTGAATTTTAATCTTAAAATTTCATTTTTAATAAAAAAAATTCAGGTTTTAATCAGAAAACCGACTATCCAAACTTACGGCCGGGTAGAAAATTTTTTAACAAGTGACCCTTTAGGAGTAGTTTTATGCGAGAAATCGATTGCGCGCATCGAAAAATTCCGAAAATTTTTTCCGGGGGTCAAAAAATGGAAAAAATGATTTTGTTGGGGTTAAAACTTATAACCCCTAATTTTGATGCAATTTTTTCCATTTTTTGACCCCCGGAAAAAATTTTCAGAATTTTCGATGCACGCAATCGATTTCTCGCATAAAATTACCCCTAAATGGTCACTTGTTAAAAAAATTTTTTTAATTTTCTACCCAGCCGTAAGTTGGACCCCCCTTTAAATGCATCATTTTAGTTGAAAATTTCGGGTCCAAAATTCATCAGCAAATTACGAAAAGTGCCCCCTTTTGGGATCCCGGTATATTTTTTATGATATCTAACAAAAAAATATAGAGAGAATAAAAATGATAAAATTAATAAATCAACGTTAATCAACAAAGAAAAACGCGAGTTTTCTTTTGGGTGATGATAAAGAGATTGTGTAAACCAAAATAGCGAATGTTTTGCTGTAATTACAGGGTGTATAAAAAACTGGAATTTGGGCAATTTTTTCACGTTTTTTCGGCCCCGATAATTTTTTCAAAAATCCTAAAAATGATCTATATAAGGGTAATTTTATGCGATAAATCGGTTGCGCGCATTCCCAAATCTTGAAAATGCTTCCCAAATCATGATTCAGGAAAGTAAGTGTGTATATAAAAGCGAAAGAAAAATATTTGGGGAGCATTTTCAAGCTTCGGGAATGCGCGCAATCGATTTTCCGCATAAAATTGCCTCTATATGGATCATTTTAGGATTTTTGAAAAAAAATTTCGGATGGAAAACTGAAAAAATCGCCCAAATTCCGGTTTTTGTATACACCCTGTAATTATGATATGAATCATAAAAAAGAGAGCTTTCTCTTGACAAAAAATATCAACAACATAATTGCTCATCTTTCCTTTTTAAACAATAAATATTCTTATTAAAAAATAAATTTTTTTTTAAACAAATGAAGAAGCTATAGTTCAAGAAATTGGTTAAACAAATTAGGGGTTAAATTACGTTTGCCAAGAGGGGGATTTGAAAAATCTAACGGTTTCTAACAGGGGGAATCAGCTGAAATCTAACGTTTGCAAATATATGGAGAAAAATATTGACTTTTATTAAAAAAACTCGATTTTTCTAAAGAAAACTTTTAACAAAATTTCAATTTTGCATACAAAATTTAATAAAAAAAATTCAATTTTTTTATTAAAAAAAATTATTCAAAAATTTAGTCGAAAATTGCGTTCTTTTAAATTTTAGCAAAAATTTTAAAAAATGGAAAAAAACTAACGTTTGAGGTAGGGGAAGGGGGTCAGCCAAAATCTAACGATTTAATTACAGGGAGGGGTCAAAAATCCGAAAAATAGCAAACTTAATTTAAGGACAGCCCCTTATAAAATGTTATTTATTTTTTAACTATTTTTTATTACGTCAAAATTATAAAGCCTTATATAAAACTTATAAAGAAAGCTATTTCTGGGACTCCTGAATTTTGTTTTCAGTTTTTTTGTTACGTTTCAAAGATTCCAATGTGAAGTATAGTTTTACGGGTATAACGATATTTTAAAAAATTTCATAGCTTAAAAAAATTTGTCTCAATGAGAAATCGAATGAAGTAATTTTCAACTTTTACATAAAAATTGGTGGAGCGATATTAACTTGGTGATGACTCGAATTAATAAATTGAATTAATAATGACTAACATAAAAGTTTAAACAAAAAAATCATAATGACTCAGAAATATAGGTCTTGCAGTTATAAAAATTAACTACGTAGCCAGTGAAATAGAGCAGACTGATGTGCATAAACGAAGTAATGACTTGGCCAAAGGAAGAGGCCTCGTCCAGTGGCTGGCTCAATGACTATGGGAATGGATAATAATAAATATAATTCAGGTAAATTCAGTTCAAATCCCCAACCGCCGCTAGCTCAACCTTTTGGACGGTTACAATTACAATTAATCATCCCACAAGTTAAATCAAAATAGGCTCTTTTTCTCAATGTTTATTATTTATTTTTTTCAAATAAACATGCGACTTAAATAGGTTGAAGTCCGACGACTCCCTTTATTTTTGAAGAAAAATTTTTAATCCCTAACAAACATGTATGGAATTTGAATTATTAAATTGTGTAGTTACAGGTGTAGCTAGGTCCGATTCCAGAGAGGGAAGGGTGGGAGTCCATCCGGTTTCGAGGAGGTCCATTGACCCCATGGGCCCTTTCCCTAACTACACTTATGTATGTTACTCAATTCAATATGGCTTTAGGGTTTTTTCCTAGAGTCCCTATATACATTCGTTCTTATTAAATTTTTATTTTTTATCACAAAAGAAAAAAAATGTTTTTCATGCCCAAAATGTTTGATTTTCGCTTCAATACACCCACTACCTTTCCTGAATCAGGGTCAAGAAAGCATTTTCACGCTTCGGTAATGCGCGCAATCGATTCCCCGCCTAGAAAAACCTAAGAATCGACGGTTTTCTCATAAAAATCCGAAAATGTTTGATTTTCACTTCAATACACCCACTACCTTTCCTGAATCAGGGTCAAGGAAGCGTTTTCAAGGTTCGGGAATGCGCGCAATCGATTCCTCACATAAAATTACCCCTTAGATGTGTCTTTTTTACGAAATTTGAAGAAAAAAATTTCCGGCTTCAGACTTTTTCTCGCTTCGAACAGACGTGGCACCCCCTTTAAGGTTAAGCCAAAAGATGCGAGATACCACCAAAACTGTGCATAAAAAACGATAATTCATGCCTAATATGTGTTTTTCAGGTGTCCCTTAAAATCTTTGTCTTTGTGGGTATACATTCGCCATTAGCTCCAATATTTTTTATTTAATAGTTACTTAACAATGTTAAGGATAATAGAAAAATGGCGAAAGATCAACTGGTATTCGACTTTAAACATTTGAATCAAGATCGACTTCGGGAGATTTTGGAAAGCACAGAGGAATATGTATTCGAAAATAGCAATGAAAGATCCAAATTGGCTGACAGAATTGATATAACCACATAAATTTTTATACAGAGTGATAAAAAAAAGGCGAATTTTTGCGATTTTTCGTCCAAAATTTCGATTAAATTTTTTAAATTTTTTTAAATAATCTTATGGTGTTTTTCTATCGAGGAATCGATTACGCGCATTGAAAATCTTGAAAACGCTTCCCTGACCCCAAATCAGCCCAAAACCCGGACTTTTGCAATTTTTATAGTTTTTCGGGCTGATTTGGAGTCGCTTTCAAGATTTTTCAATGCGCGCAATAAAAAGACCATATCAAGCACAATCATAAAAGTTGTGATTTTTATCAAAACGACTTTCAAGGTTGTTTCCAAAAGGTATTGCATCTTTTCTTTTTGTCACTCTTGGTGTCCCAGAAATCCATTTTAGAAAAAATTTTTTTCATTATTATGCAAGAGTGTATGCTGAATACGACCCAATTAGTCTTTTTGAGCGTAATCCATGTTTTCGTGCCAATATACAGACTTTTCAAAAAATGAGGCTCTCAAAATGCAACTTTATTTTAAAGGACCAGTCCACTCAGAAAAAAGGTTGCCATAATTTGTATATATTCGGAAAGTTCATAAAAAATGGAGCATGTTCTGAATCGTTGTAGTTTTTGAGATAATTTTGATTGAAGTTTTGTATGCATATTTCAACGAAAACATTTTCCTAGATTTCAAATTTTCCTGATTCAATTAAAATTTGTTTATTGACAAGAAAATAATTTGAATTTCTTGAGCATTTAGGCTGCGGTCAAGCATGTCAAAAAAGTTGTCAAAAAGTTGTCGAAAAGTTGTCAAAAAGTTGTCGAAAAGTTGTCAAAAAGTTGTCAAAAAAGCTGTCGAAAAAAGTTGTCGAAAAACAAAAGGGTCGTGGGTTCGAATCCTGCTTGGAGCTTAATTTTTTTGCACAAAAAAGTTGTGATTTGCAATATAGTTTATATTATTGAAACGAAAAATCTACCTTCAACTTGTTCGTGCGTGCATAGCATACATGCACAAGGGGAGGGAGACTCCTAAGCCATGTATCGCGCATCAACCGAAAATTTAAAGATTCATAGTGCATCAGGCAGGTGAAGCCCACTTGATGCGCTATGAATCTTTACATAGCTCTATGCCGTTCGGATGCGTTATGAACCTTTTTAACATGCTTCATGCCGCTTGTTTTGCTTTATAATTTGACTTAAAGGGGGCGTGTGAATCCTGTCCGTATCGGGTCAAAAAAATTTCATGATTTTTTCTCACCCTTTAGTGTCCACACATGCTCAGCGTCATGACGCGTGTCATGACACGCATCATGACACGCGTCGTGATATGTGTTATGATACGCATCATGACGCGCGTCATGACATCATGACGCAGCGTTATTATGCATGTCATGATACGTGTCATGATGCGCGTTATGACGCGTGTCATGACACGCATCATGACACGTGTCGTGATACGCATCATGACGCACGTTATGATACATATCATGATGGGCGCCATGATACGCGTCAAGACATTATGACGCAGCGTTATTATGCGTGTCATGACGCGCGTCATGATGCAATGCTATGATGCGCGTCATGATGTGGCGTCATGACGCGTGTCATGACATTGCATCATGACGCGCGTAATAATGCGGGGTCCAAAATCATAGCGCATCGAAGCAACCACTCCTATGACCTTGCGCATGTATTTGCATAGTATCTTTAACTTTGTAAATTGTAAGGGTGAACGCTAGCAGGCTCGAAACGCAATTTGAGGCGCTAGCCGTCTCGAAGTTCAACTATTTCGAGACGTTCGGAAATCATCCCGAAACCGGGACTCATTTCGAGACGCCGTCTCGAAACGGGTTGAATATGTCTGAACATTGACACGAAAACTGAATTTTACATTTTTTGAAGATACGCTTAACCATTGGGTGTATTTAACCCCTAGGAGGATCGCCGTAACAGGTCCAAAAGGTCCATTATGTGAGGCTAGTTGTGATAAAGATTTGATTAGAAATATTTATTGAAACGAAAATTTTATTGAGATCAATATACCAAGTTGTAGCGCCGGTGACGACGGTTCCATCGATACTTTATCGATCCATAAAACCTTGCCTACGAGGCGCTAGAACCATTTGAATGAAATTTTCATCTATTTAAAACTAACTTAAAATGGCAAAAACCATTTTTGGACAACTATTTGTCAGAAATTTTTGAAACATCTTGTTCAGCGTAAAATTCTGTCTTGGAATATACACTTGTTAAAAGTGAATATGCTATTGTTAAATTTGACTATTCTCAACATTGGGACGCTTTGAACCACAAAAATCTTCAATATGAAGACCAAAATTGAATTTTGTAGGTTTTTTGCCTGATTTTTAGCTTATTTTTGAAACTTATACCAATGATTCGTGAAATTACGTCTTCACAGTAAAAAAAACTTTCACACAAAAAACCAAAAATGTAGTTTTACGTAATTAACTTTCAATGGATATCCTTTTCTATACATTCTTATGCGTAGATTCTCGTCACATAGAACTTTTGAATGCGGAAAATGTTTATTTATATTAAACTTACGCCAACTTATTAGGCTTTCTTGTTATAACACGTATTTCATAATAGCAGGGTTTCCATATTTTTCATTAAGATGGCTTTAAAAAATGTTAGAGTCGAGATCTCCTATTTTCTCATACATTTGGTGTCATTCTGATATGGATGACCCCCTATCCCATAATCCCAAGACAATTTTCAAATCGAATAATTTAGTTATCATTTTATTCGTCTAATCGAGCTGAACAGGAGCTGGCACATTTGCGGATGTACATTTGCGGATTTTACATTTGCGGATATTACTTTTGCGGACGGAAAATAAATTTTTTTAAACCAATAATTTTCAAAAGTTTTTAAATTTTACAAAATATTATAAAAAATAATTATTACGATCAGTAACGTAGCCAGAAAAAATTTCAGAGGTAGTAAATTTCAAAAAATTTATTTTCAGTCCGAAAATGTAATATCCGCAAATGTAATATTCGCAAAAGTGATATCCGCAAATGTAATATTCGCAAAAGTGATATCCGCAAATGTACATCCGCAAATGTGTGTCCGCAAATGTGATATCTGCAAAAGTAAGATCCGCAAATGTAAAATCCGCAAATGTACATCCGCAAATGTGTGTCCGCAAATGTAAAATCCGCAAATTTAATGTCCGGAAATGTAATATCCGCAAATGTACATCCGCAAATGTGCCAGCGCCGCTGAACAATATGCCGTCTTGTAGTTTTATTTAAACTTGCTTGGTAGCTATAAAATTAATTTTCCTTGTAATGTACATTTTTTCTCTGTGATGTACAACTTTTTGAATTTTTCCGCATTAAAAATCAGAATTTTCTTGAAATTAACTCAAAAACTATAGTGATTCAGCACATACTGTAAAAACAAAAAATGCTCCATTTTTCTTGAATTTTCCAAATATATGCAAATTATTGGTACTTTTACTGCACTGATCCTTTAACTGCATTGATCCTTTAAATCTAATTTTTAGTTATCATTTAAATTTTTGAAACTTTTTTCCTATGGGATCTCTATTAACAATAACGCAAACAGTAAAAGAAGATCAAAAAGGCGAGTGTCTACCCAATTTAAACTATGGATGGAGCTATTTATACACGTTTAATGAGTCATCATTAACTGATTATCATTATAAGTTGTGTTATACTATGGTGGCTATGGAGGACTGGGCGAGGTATTGATTTAAACGAAAAAATAGGATTTGAAATGATTTAAAGGGGGGGGGTACAGATGCTCGAATAAATATTGATAAAAATTTTCGAAATCCGTTGGTCCTAACATTGTCAAAAATTACTTTGAAGTTTTCAAAGTCGATTTTCTTCACCTTAACAAAATGTTTGAAATTTAATTTTTTATGAAAATACAGAGCTTTAGTCCCTCTAACACATGCAAAAACCGTATATAAAAATTATTTAACAGTGGCGAGATATTTGACTTTGAAGTTGATAGTCAAAAAATGAGGCAAAAACAAAATGACGCACCCGGGAATCGAACCTTCGACCTTCTGGTTGCTAGCCGAACGCACTAACCACTACACCATGTGTCAAAAATTACTTGAAATTTTGTCAAAATGTGATGATGGTGTAGTGGTTAGTGCGTTCGGCTAGCAACCAGAAGGTCGAAGGTTCGATTCCCGAGTGCGTCATTTTGTTTTTGCCTCATTTTTTGACTATCAACTTCAAAGTCAAATATCTCGCCACTGTTAAATAATTTTTATATACGGTTTTTGCATGTGTTAGAGGGACTAAAGCTCTGTATTTTCATAAAAAATTAAATTTCAAACATTTTGTTAAGGTGAAGAAAATCGACTTTGAAAACTTCAAAGTAATTTTTGACAATGTTAGGATCAACGGATTTCGAAAATTTTTATCAATATTTATTCGAACATTGTTCAGCTACAAAAAAACCGCATCGAAATTCGTTAGAGGGGGTGCGAAAACGACTAAAAACATTGATGTTGCAGACCAAAATGATGGCTCTGTATTTCCTGTATTTCTAGATTTTCGAGATTTTCTAGGTTCTCTAATTTTGTCTAGACTTTCTAGATGTTGTCTATAAGGCTTATATTTGAATTTTAGCTATACCTTACCTCATCTCATGCTAATTCCCACCCTATTCATCGTACTTATCACAATTATTAGGAAAGATAAGGAAGACTATACATGGTTCGTATTCCATACGGCTCTTCTCAACCTTTTCCTTGGCATAATACGAGAAATCACCTACTTTTACGATAACGAAGAAATTTACACTTGGATAGACTTTGCCATCAACCAGGCAGTCAACTCAATATTTCCTCTGGCATTTATTCGGTTCTTCTATCTCTATTTCCCGTATATCTACGAAAGAATTTTTACTCGAAAAACCATATTTTTCTGGATACTCGGCTATGACATCATTATTTTCGGTCTAGAATATCTGGAATATCAAGATCAGGAAGGGGATTTTTATATACCACATTTGTGTATCACACTTTTCCTACTTATCTGCACCATTTTTTGTTCTTGCCTAATTTTTATAAAAATTCGAAATATGAGAAAATTAGTCAATCACAATCAAAATTTAAATTCCTATCATGATTTGAATAGAGCTGCTTTTATTTGTATTTTTCAAGCGTCTATTATATCACTACATCTGTTAAATTCCATTTTTTGTTTGGTTTATTTGCAATATATGGCGTCTGATGAATATCTATTTAATTTCTTTTTTGGACTTTATATATTTTTGAATCCGATGCAATATTCGCTGTATTATTTGTCTGTTATTATAGATTCTTCTGTAACTTTGATTGTTTTGAGATCTTACAGGGCGGTTTTTAAGGAGATTTATAGAAAGTTGGTAATTGGTTTGAATATAACATGGAAAAGAAAGTCACTAGTTCATGTCCAGCCTACGATAATTCAAGTGACATCTAGAATTTCTCATGTAAATCACAATTAAACGATGCTGTTTTATTTTTGTTATAATAAGGGTCGCCACAAGCTATCGTGTCTCCACAAGCAACGGCACAAGCTATCGTACGAAGTCATCGTACAAGTGTAAAATACACTCGTACGACCGACGAAATGGCCACAAGCTATCGTACGAATTTCGTACGATGCCATCGTACTGCGTCGTACGATCGTACGACAGCTTGTGGCGATTTCGGCGTACCCTTACGTTAATTTTACGATCGTACGATGACTTCGTACGATAGCTTGTGGGGCCGTCGTACTTTCGTACGATAGCTTGTGCCGTGCTTGTGGCGATCCTAAAGAAATGAAATAAAATTTTATCTATGCTCATAACTTTTTATACATAAATCCATTTTTCATGTTCGACCACTCACTTTGTAGCTCACGTAACCCCATTGATGTTAAAAGAAATTTCGGAGCTAGTAAACCTGGGGGCCCCACTTTTCATGAATCCAAAGGTCGAAATAAACTTTTCTAAAAATTTTATAAAAGGACACCCCTAGGGGTAAAATTTGACGAGGAACACGGTGGTGGCATTATTTCCGCTTCAAAATAATCGAAAATGGTCGAAAATTTGTATTTTTTTAATGTTTGTAGCTAAAAATATGGAAAAAACAAGAAATTCGGAAAATACGAAAAAATCGAGAAAACTTAAATTTTCGACCATTTTCGATTATTTTGAAGCGGAAATAATGCCACCATCGTGTTCCTCGTCAAATTTTACCCCTAGGGGGTGTCCTTTTATAAAATTTTTAGAAAAGTTTATTTCGACCTTTGAATTCATGAAAAGTGGGGCCCCCCCCCCCAGGTTTACTAGCTCCGGAATTTCAAAAAAATTCAAATGCTTTTGACCGATTTAGGCGAGTACAAGAAAAGCTAATTTTTTAAATAGAGTATTTTTTTCACATTTTTAATGATAACTCGGCCAAGTTACATTCGTTTTACAGATTTTTTTTAAATCTTCCTCTTGTCGAGACGCATCTGAATCTGTGACGTTTGAGCTTTAAAATAAGCCTTCGATCTTGAGCATTTAGGAAAAAGTAAATATAGCATTTTTCTCAGCTCAATGAGAAGATTAAAACAACACCAAAATTATCCAATTTGATAATTGTTTTGGGTTATTGAAACGAAACCCCTGAATCAGAGTTTTCGTTTCAATAACCCAAAACAACTATCAAATTAGATAATTTTGGTGTCGTTTTGTTCGTCTCGTCGAGCTATAAAGAATGCCGTATTTGTTTTTTTAAACGTTAGTAATTGAATGGCCCCAATGGAACAGAGTTGTTTTGGGTTATTGAAACGAAAACTCTGATTCAGATTGAATTTCGAGACGGCTAGCGCCTCAAATTGCGTTTCGAGACTGCTAGCGCGTTCACCCTGAGAATTGGGACGAGAATAATTTGGATTTATAACAGATCAAGGATAAATAAATCTTCATTTTTCACCTTTCTTATACATGAATCGATTTTGCATATTTGCCTAGTGTCTTTCTCTCCTGACTAATGAACCATTTTCGTATATATTTCCTCTTGCACATATATGTTTATCTTATTTATGCCTTACCAATTGATAAAGATAACAATGGTGGACTTCTTTCAAAATTCGACTATTATTTTGACGAGATCTACAATTTTGTTAAACGCATGGCCAAAACAATTCTCAATCCAAGTGATACTGAAATGGATGAGACAATAGGTGAAACCATACAAGAGTTTGGCGAGAAAATGGCGGAAGGTCCTCATCTAATGGCGACATTTACCATCCCCAAAAATCTTGGTAAGAGATAGAAATTAGGACCCTCTTGGGTCTCTAGAGACTTCTGGAGTCTAGGTCCACCCAGGTTCCGAAAATGGGGTATAAACTTTTCTCTGAGAGGTTAAAAACTAGAAGCCTAATTTCTTTTCTAAAATGTTGATAGGATCTCAATTAATAAGTCCACATCAAGGCCCCAGGGTTTCATTTGAAAAATTTTTTTCTAGAAGCGTTGGGGGCCCAAAAATTGGCACTTTTTCAAAAAATGCATCGTCTTGGCACTGAACTTGACCAGGGAGGTGGACATCGAGGCGATGGGCTTTGCGGCTTTGACGCTGCAGCTCGAACTCGTTGATTCTCCAACAGGATTTCGCGGCGTAACGGTCTTCGATATAGCGCTCGCACTCGTCATAGATGATGGTCTTCTCTTCGCTGACAACCTTGACCTGCGCTACGTCATGGTACTTGTACAGGTGCTTCACAGCCTTCACTCCACCGACGTACTCGGAGTTGGTGTGGCAGTTGAGGAACTTCAATAGGAAGGCGTTGTGCGGCACGACGTAGCGATTGTCTCGGGCGATGCGGTATCCGTTCTTGTCCTTGCGTAGTTGCCAAAGTCGACGTCGCGGCGGCGATAGAGTGATGGCTTTTTGTTTCTAATCTGATTAAATCGCTAAAAATCGAAAAATTGAAAAAATCAATTTTTTCGATTTTCAATTTTTTACGATTTTTTCGATTTTCAATTTTTTACGATTTTTCGATTTTCACAAATTGAAAAATTTAGCTTATCCTACTCATCATGTAACTAAAGATGAATATAGTTTAAAAATTCCTGGAATGAACTCTAAACGAGATGGTATAATGGATTTATTGATGGAAAATTTTTTAAAGATGAACATCCCAAAAATTCTGCCACAACCACGAATGATTGACGAGAAATCAATGCATATCCCAGTAAAGTTGTCACTACCTCCTCCACCGGTTTTGCTTAAAAAAGAGACCATAGAAGAGAAAAATGATGCACCAACAATTCTACCACAATCAATAGTATCTCAAACAATGCATACTCAAGAAAATTTATTAGAAAGCTCTGGTCAAGATGTTGAAGGATCTGGGCAAGAAAGTACAAATGTAGAACTTCGATATCTCTATTAATTTTAGAAAAAGTACTATGCACGCACGAACAAGTTGGAGGCGGATTTTTCGTTTCAATAATATAAACTATATTGCAAATCAGGCAAAGAAATATCATATAAACTTGAAATTTACAAAATTTTCAAGTTTGTTTATATGATATTTCTTTGCCTGATTTGCAATATAGTTTATATTATTGAAACGAAGAATCTACCTTCAACTTGTTCGTGCGTGCATAGTACCTTTAACTTTGTAAATTGTAAGGGTGAATGCTAACAGGCTCAAAACGCAATTTGAGGCGCTAGTCGTCACGAAATTCAACTATTTCGAGACGCTAGTCGTCTCGAAATCGTCCGAAACAGGACTCATTTCGAAACGCCGTCTCGAAACGAGTTGAATGTGTTTGAACATTAACACGAAAATTCTGAAATTTAAATTTTTTTAAATAAGCTTAATTATTAGGTTTATTTAAAAAAGAAAGATGGCATTCTTTATAGCTCGACGAGACAAACAAAACGACACCAAATTTATCCAATTTGATAATTGTTTTGGATTATTGAAACGAAAACCATGAATCAGAGTTTTTGTTTCAATAACCCAAAACAATTATCAAATTGGATACATTTGATGTCGTTTTGTTCGTCTCGTCGAGCTATAAAGAACGCCGTCTTTCTTTTTTCAATAAACCTAATAATTAAGCTTATTTTAAAAAATTTTAAATTCAGGGTTTCCGTGTCAATGTTCAGACACATTCAATCCGACGATTTCGAGACTGCTAGCGTTCACTCTGAACATTTCAGGGTGGCCGGAAAAAATTGCCCCTCATTAAATTTCATACGGATTTTCTTCATAACAGAAATTTTTTCCACAAAAAGTGATGTTCTACAAAGTTGTTCCTGGGGTCACGATGAACAACTTTGTAGAACATCACTTTTTATGTTATTAAAAAATCCTTCAGGGAATTTGAAAGTGGGCAAAAGTTTTTGGACCCGAGCGGGACTCGAACCCGGACCTCCTGGCTATTGTCCAAGTGCACTACCATTGTGCTACCGAGACCTCTAACTGATGCCCGAAAACTTTTGTCCAATTTCAAATTCCCTGGATTTCCACGTCTCGGTGTGTTAATCCGAGCTCAAAAATTCCCAAAAATGAGAGCTAAAAAATCCTTATGAAGATTAATGGGTGGCAAACTTTTTTCCGGCCACACTGTAGAATAGTCTTTTTGCTATAATTTCCTTTTTGCTACAATTTATGAATATCACCCAAAGCGATTAATGCTGCAATTATAATAAGAGAGCCAACAAAAACTATCAGTACTAGGAAAATGTAAATATTTCTTCGGCGATATAAACAGTCTTCAATTGAACTGGTGAATGGGGCGATTTCGTTGTCATGTGCTGAAAATAATCAGTTAGAAGAGCACACTCTACTTGGAAAAGGTTGCCAATTTTGTTAATGGTCCCCCATTGCAATTTTTGGCAGTATCACTTTTCGTACAATTGTTTTCGTACGGTACTTTTCGTACAATTATTTTTCTTACGAACTTTTTATACAGGTACTTTTCGTACGGTACTTTTCGTACAATTATTTTTCGTACGAACTTTTTGTACAGGTACTTTTCGTACGAACTTTTCGTACAAGTACTTTTCGTACAATTAGTTTTCGTACGGATTTTTCGTACAGGTACTTTTCGTACAAATACAAGGGGGAGGGGGCAAAAGTCTTCGCGTAAGGGGCGGTATATCCTCTCATAAATTGTTCCTTAGGCGAGGACTTTTCGCCCCTTGGCGAGTAATTTTGCCCCCCTCTTTTGTATTTGTACGAAAAGTACCGTACGAAAATAATTGTACGAAAAGTAATTTTTCACCAAAATTGTCCATTTTTTCAACAAAAATGCCCAAGAATAAAACAAAAAAGTTACAGAAATAAATCACATGGGTTTATGGGGGATGTCATATCGATTTCAAAAAATTTTACCACCCCTTGCACATATGTGTGTGTGGGAATAGGGAAGAAGCTCCAATTTTTAAAATTGATAAATTCCTACTTGTCACAACAATCAAAACATGTTGAGTCGGCTGGTTTTCTTTATCATTATTAGAAAATCTAGCAAGTTTTGTTAAAATAGGCATAGTTGGAGTTGAGAATAATTTGCTAAATTTGCCTTTTTCACTTCAACAAGTTCCTCTCCAACACATATTTTCCCACCTAAACATATTTTTCCCACGTATTTCTTTTGAAAAAATCAGGTTAGAATTTTCAACACTCAAATAATTTCTCTTGCTTAAAGGGATTTAACTTTTATCGACAAAAGGTGAGAAAAAATATATGTGAAAGAATGATTTAGGTGCGAAAATAGGCATTAGGACTTTCTTCAACTTTTTGTTTCTTCAACCTACTTTCTACAACTTTGATTTTATGAGTACTTTTTCCAACCTACTTTGGGGCCATCCAGATCTTTTAATATTAAACAAGAAATGTCTGTCTGTTTGTGTCACCGAATTTTGTAACCTTAAGTTCAATCCCGTTACGACTTAGATTTTTGGAAAGAGCTCGGCGAGAGAAGAAAAACGACACCAAAATCATGGGGGTACCCTTCTGGAAAAATTAAAAAATCAATTTTTTCATTTTTGCCTTTTCAACTTAGGTATTTGGTCAGAAATGATAGTGCGTTGCCTTCATGGCGCATTTGGTAAAGTATTAGTTTTGCAATCGAAAGGACGCAAGTTCGATCCCCATCTCTGCCTAAATATTTTTGCTTTTTTGATAAATATTCTTTTTTTTTGAAAAAAATCGATTTATTTGAAAAAACGGAAAATTGAATAGAAAGTAAAAAAATTCGAAAAAATAGTAAAAAATTGAATCAAAAAACGCAAAAAAATTTTGGAACGATCCCTTGGGCGCCGAAGTCGCTCGGTCTCCCGGTTCTATTGAGTAATCAAAAATTTCGGATTTTTGGCCCCACCCTTGTAATCATTTGGCTACCCCCTCCGTGATTTTTCGGCAAAAAGGCCAAAAAATAGCTTTTTTTCTCCAAAAATGATCAAAATTTGCCATTTTTCACCCAAAATCGTCATTTGGATATTTTTTGTTGAAAAATGACAATTTTTACATTTTTGATTTTAAAAAATGACAATTTTTGAACATTTTTGTTGAAAAAATGGGTGATTACGTAATCATTCCCTGACCCCCTGAATCAGGGTCAGGGAAGCGTTTTTTTGAGACCTTTATAAGAGCTACGGGGCCACCACGGGGTGTTTAGATATCTCCATAGCCTCAACGGTGATTCTTCGGACCCCACGGGTCCGTATGGTTAAAGTCAGGAACGTAGACGTAATCATTTGACCAACCCTCCCCTTCCACTTGATTAATTAGTATCTGGGTTGCCCCTTTCTTCAACCTACTTTCTTCAACTTTTTATTGAATCATCAACGTTGCCTGAATCAATTGTATTTGTTTATTGAAACGATTCAAACGAATTTTTAATGAAAAGTTGAAGAAAGTAGGTTGGAGACATTTTTAATGAGAAGTTGAAAAAAAGTATTAGGTTTCAAAAGTTCCTGGCCAAGAACAAAATTCGTTTTATTTCAACAACTTGGTATGAAAATTTTCTCTCCCTCAAACTTGCCTCGGTGGTGCAGTGACAAAGCAGTGGCTTCGTGGACACAAGGTCGCGNCGGGTTATAATCCCGCTTGGAGCCAATTTGGTTCCAAATTAGCCAATTTAGTTCAAGCGGGTTTCGAACCCGCGACCTTGTGGCCACGAAGCCGCTGCTTTGCCACTGCACCACCAGGCAAGTTGAGAGAGGGAAAATTTTCATACCAAGTTGTTGAAATAAAACGAATTTTGTTCTTGGCCAGGAACTTTTGAAACAACCTAATAGATTGAAGAAAAAGTTGAAGAAAGTCCTAATGCCCGAAAAAATAAATGATGAGACAAATATTTGTCGAAGTTTTTTAGAAAGAATCATCAGATATGAATCTAGCAAGTTTGCCAAATAAAAAAACTCTTGGAATAGATTAAAAGCATATGAGGAAGACTCAAATTAATTCTTCTTTCATATGAAGCACAAAAGGAAGTAAGCAATTAAATATAGTTGACTTTTTTTATAAGCAACACGAGCAATTTGATTGACTCCGGCGGGATTTATACCTCTGTCGCGTCGCGACGCTATAGTGGATTTTGATTTTATGAGGTTTTCGATTTTTTCAAAAGTTTTCATGGAAAAATAATAGCTCCATCGTGTTCCCTGCATAAAAATGTGAATATGCAAAAATTTTCATGAATTTCGCGAACAAAATTTTACAAGATGAATTTTGAGCGCGGGTTCGAACCCGCACCCTTTGAGTAAAGGCCGAGCACGTTAGCCACTCGTCCATAGGATAACATTCCAAACCCCCATAATATGGTACTCGTTTTGAAGCGCTCGGCGAGCTGAGTCACTTGGTGAATTTTTTAAATTTTGATCCTTGTCTGCACCTTTTCAGCATTTTCCTGTACCGTGAGTTACAAAAAGAGAGCTACCCCTGTTCCTGAAAAATTTAACATTTTCGGGTCGGATCGGGGGTGCACTTGCACCCCCTCCCTTGGCTACGACATTGACCATGAGGTATAAAAAAATTGCATCCTCATAAAAAATGACATCTAAATATTCACTCGGATTAGAAAAAGAAACAAGGATAGCTATATCCATGTTCACTAATTTTATATTTCTCTTGCATATAATATAAGTATGCATACGCAATTAATTAATCAAATTTTTATGTTTGTTATTTCCGATATATTTAGATTCATATACAATTGTTAAAAACTCCAATTAATTACCTTCATAGCTCAGTGGTAGAGTGTCAGCCTCTAGACCTAACATATCGAAGGCTCGAAACCCACCTCAGTTGAATTGATTTTTTCAACTTTTTTACATCATGAATGAAAAGAAAATTTTGTTGACAAAAGTTTCACTTCAAATTTTTATTGTTTGATCAAAAAATTTTTTTGCACAATTCATTCCACTTCCATGCCTTTATATACACCATTGGTCGACTTTTTCAATTTTTTCGAATTTTTCATTTTTTCAGTTTTTTGAAATATTTCTCGAGTTTTTCAATTTTTTCGAATTTTTTCAGTTTTTTCAATTTTTTTCAATATTGAAAATCAGAAAAAAATGAAAATCGAAAAAAATGTCAAAAAATCAAACTTCGGACCCCAAAATCAGATTTTCACTAAATTATGCTGTCCAAAACCAGAACAGTGATACCACTAAGGATGTGATGGATGTTTGTGGGTGATACCACCCATGGGTGATTTGGGTGATCTTGGGTGATTGGCACCATCATCCATTGTGATTTGGGTGCCAATCACCCAAAATTACTCAATGAGTGATCACCTATCATATCACCGAGTTTTGGATTTTTGACCCATGGCCGAGTGGCTAACGTGTTCGGCCTTTACTCTTGTTATCTTTGTCATTTTCGATATCAAATTTCAAATTTTTATTGCTTGATTAAAAATTTTTTTGCACAATTTATTCCACTTTCATGTCTTTGTTTGATTTTTTCATGGCATGTGAAAAGTCCATGGGTACATAATTTATCGATTAAAATTTCCGGTCCTCTCTTTACACTTATGTTCTATGCTCTTTTTTCTTTTTCTTTCACGTGTGTATTTTATTTTTGCTCCATTCTTACCAGTTATATTGTGAGCTATAAGCTTTTTTTTATCGTCTTTGACTAGTAAAAAATTATTTTTATGAAAATATTGTTTTTTTCAATTTTTCTAGCCTATCTGAACAATTATGCTTTTGCTAAAGAAAAAGAGCTGTTTTTATTTACACATACCAATTCACCGAGTCATTTATCCGTGGTTTTTAATGTTGCCGAAAAGGTAGGCGCACAGAAGTGATCAGGGATTGGAATATACCTATCAACACAGTTTCCTCCAGGTTCCTTGTAAGCCTAAGCTTAAGCCCAAGCTAGTGGTGTATGCAGAAGGGTCGGCTGGGAAGAAGGGGGCACTTCCCAAAAAAGGTCGTATTTCCAAAAAGATATAATTAGGCTTAGGTACCTAACTTAAGCCTAATCCTAATCCTCCTCATCCAAAACCACTTCTTTTTGTAAATTTCTTCATTTTACCTTTGATGAGTTCAAAACCTCCATCGCCTGACACTTAGACTCCTTCGAGAGAAAAACTCTTTCTAAAAATTTTGCTACTGAGGTAAATTTCTGAAAATCCATTTTTAAGATAAAAAATTCAACCGTCTATGATATCAGATGGCCGATAATGGATAGTGTAGCAAATTATCCTACTAGAAAAGGTTTTAAGAAAATCGTCTTTTCGGATGGAATGATTTTGTCGAATGAATTGAAACAGATGGTAAGACTGAATAAAATAAAATTGAACGAATTTTTTAAGTAAGATATATTAAATTTAGATCAACACTGGGGTCCAAGAACATTCGGCTTATTTAAAAAACGCTCTTGTCATGCTACCAAAAATTGTAAAATTTATCTCCCTACCATGTGCCCTAAATGATACTAATCTTATTATAAACTCTATGCCAAATGGGGAAACTATGAGGATGTCAATTATTGATACAGCTAGTGTGATGTGCGCTGTAGTAGTGGCTAGACGTCTAAAAAGTGACTTTGTTTTTGTTTCAGCTCTAGTGGACCCGATGACTATAGCTTATCTGACAGGTAGGGTATATAAAAAGAAAGTTCGAAGATTTTGAACTCATCAAAAGTAAAATGTAAAAATGTTTAAAAAGAAGTGGCTTTGAATGAAGAGGCTTAAGCTTAGGTTTAAGCTTAGACTTATGCTAAGACTTAGGTTTAAGCTCTCAATAAGATTGAAATGTGCAATGACTTTTGAGCCAAACAATATTTACTTAACGAAATTTTCAGGAGCTCCTCTATCCATTTCCTCCACCATGTCCCTTATTGTAGCAAAAACTCCTGAAGAAATGACCTTTTTTGACCGACTTGCCAACATCTTTGGCCATTATTTCTTTACCATAGTTTTTATGCAACTACCCATACCCATAGCAAAATTCTTCTATGGCCAAGAAAATTCAGAATTGTTCAAGCCCCAAGAAAACACCCTATTATTTTCAAACAATCACAAACTTATCGACTGGCCAATAGCCAGAACACATGGGTTGATTGACATCGGAAATTTGGATGAAGAAGATGAAGTTTTAACAGAAAAAATCGACACGGTAGGGAAAAGTGACCTTGATTTTCAGGCTTTCGCTCTAGTGTGAAATTTTGAGTAGTGGCGCAAAAAATAGGAATTTTTGTCAAAATTTTTAATTTTCACCAAAATAACTCTATAGGAGTTTTCTATGCGAAAAATCGATTGCGCTCATTGCCGAACCTTGAAAACGCTTCCCTGATTCAAGGAAGAGGTGTGTTAATGAAGCGAAAATAGTCTATTTCAGGGTCAGAAAAGCGTTATTTTTTAAAATTCTTTTTTTAATTTATCGATTTTTTTCATTTTTAAAATTTTGTAGAAGATTAAAAATTTCATCGATTCCAACAAATTCGATGGCTTCATAATTTTTTCTATGAGCACCTTTACAAATGATGGCGAACTAGAACTTGAACTTATGGGAAATTTTTCTAGCGTCTTCAAGAAGTAAGAATTCAAAAATTCGTAAATTTCACAAATTTAGGTTCCCCAAAATCGGATTTGTTTGGAGAATCAATGAGATTCCAGAAAAATTTCAAGCCGAAAATATCCAAGTTGTCAAATGGATACCACAAAGAACATTATTTAGTAAGTTTTTTAAAATAGACTGGACATCGAGCGCATCGAGAAAAAAATCAGCCAATTTGGGGAACTTTTTGAAAATTCGATTTTTTAATCCCCTTGGTCCCCCAAGACTAATAATTTTTTACCAAATCTCACAAACGCTGTGTCAAAAGTCTTCGAATTTTGTCCCAATCACGATGACATATCGTGGTAAGAGTTTGGATTGCACCTTCAAAACGTATCGAATTGTGTCTCGACCTCGTTTGAATTAGTCGAAGTATTGACACGAAAACCGTGAATTTTACATTTTTTTAAAATACGCTTAATTATTGGATATATTTAAAAAACAAAGACGGTATTCTTTATAGCTCGACAAGACAAACAAAAAACGCCAAAATTATCCAATTTGATAATTGTGTTGGGTTATTGAAACGAAAACTCTGATTCAGGGTTTCCGTTTCAATAATCCAAAACAATTATCAAATTTGGTAAATTTGGCGTCGTTTTGTTCGTCTCGATGAGCTATAAAGAATGCCGTTTTTGTTTTTTCAATAAACCTAATAATTAAGCTTAATTTTTAAGAAATTTAAAATTCAGGGTTTTCGTGTCAATACTCCGACTAATTCAAACGAGGTCGAAACGGATTCGAGACGTTTAGCGTCTCGAATTAGTTGTAATTCGTTGTAATTCGAGACGTGTAGCGCCGCGTTTAGTGCCTCGACCACCTGTTCGAGACGGTTAGCGCACAGTCTAATAAGATTGAAAAAATTAATTTTTTTAGATCACCCCAAAGCAATGGCGGCGATAACACATTGTGGACAGAATAGTTTTCTCGAGGCTGTCAATGCTGGATTACCTATAATTGGTATTATTGGAGTTAACGTTAATTTTTTCAAAAAAAATTTGTTCAAATTTAACCCTAATATTTAAAAGAGACCCATCTTAATTTTGCAATTTTTTAGCCATACCAACACAGGGAGACCAATTTCCAAACGCTAAACGAGCAAAATACCGACAAATCGGCGTCGTTTTATCCCCTAACAATCTGACAGAAACGACAATTTTTGATGCCATTCAAAAAATCCAACTTGATCTAAATATCAAAACGAATTCCCTGAAAATCAGGGACATGTTAAGATTCGAAAGAGAACGTGGATTTGCACCAAATTCCGAATGGTGGATGGAATGGAGATTTCGACATGAACAAAAAATTTTAGATAAATTTATTTTCCCGGCTGGCTCGGGACTAGGTGTTGTAAAATATCTTAATTTGGATTGGATGTTTTTATTTTTCTTGGTGATTTTTATTTTGTATAAATAAATTTTTTGGCCGAAACAATCAACAATTTTTCAAAAAAAATTGCTCATATTTAAAAGCTCGTGATACCAAATTTGGACCTTCAGCAGGATTTTTATACTTTAGTATTTTTGGCATAACTCTTGATGATTAAATCAATTTCGATGTTTTTTGTGTCATTTGAAAGCTGAGAACGCGAACTACAACTTATTTGGGCCCATTTTCATATTTCATGCTCAGTTTGCCTAGTTCAGCTGGACCTCCAAAAAGTTCGAACTTTCGAGACATCGCCTCTTAATTGTAACTATTGTAAGAGATTGAACCAGGGGCGAAAGGTGTCATCATCCACCACCACCCATTATCCAATGGATGATCACTCAAATCACCCATCATCCACTACTTGGTGATTAGGTTGTTGGATGATGCCATCCATGGGTGATTTAGGTGATGCCACTCATGGGTGATTGGCACCTATCATCCATTATGATTTGGATGCCAATCGCCCAAAATCACCTATTACCCATGAAAAATAAAAGGATAGTTCAATTTTTCCAAGAATCGAGATCGATCCCCGTGGCTGATTTTTTCAAAAAGTCATATTTTTGGCAAAAAACGACAAAAATATCAAAATTAAAAAAGTTCTCCAATCGACTCAGCTCGCCGAGCTCTTCAAAACGAGTATCATATGATAGTGTTTTTGACCCATGGCCAAGTGGCTAATGTGATTGGCTTCCATTCATAGGGCGCGGGTTCGATCTCCACGCCCAAAATTCATTATTTTGTCGGTAAAATTCATGAAATTTTTTGCATATCCACATTTTTATTCCGGAGCACGATGGAGCAATTATTTTTCCATGAAAACTTTGGAAAAATTGGAAAAAAGTTTTAGATTTTTTGAGGTTTTTCGATTTTTCAAAAGCTTTCATGGAAAAATAAGAGCGCCTTCGTGTTCCCCGCATAAAAATTTGGATATGCAAAAATTTTCATGAATTTCGCGAACAAAATTTTGCAAACTGAATTGAGCGAGGGATCGAACCCGCGCCATACGAGTGAAGGCCTAGCACGTTAGCCACTCAGCCATAGGATAAAAATTAGTCAAATTTATCTGTGTCATTTCCGATATCAAACTTCAAATTTTTATTGTTTGATTAAAATTTTTCTGCACAATTTTTCTACTTTTATGTCTTTGTTTGATTTTTTCATGGCATGTGAAAAGTCAATGGGTACATAATTTATCGATTAAAATTTCCGGTCCTCTCTTTTTACATATGTATGTTTTGTTTCTTTCACGTGTGTTGTTTGTCTTTGCTTCATTCTTACCAGTTATATTGTGAGCTATAAGCTTTTTTTATCGCCTTTGACTAGTAAAAAATTATTTTTATGAAAATATTATTTTTTTCAATTTTTCTAGCCTATCTAAACAATTATGCTTTTGCTAAAGAGAAAGAGCTGTTTTTATTCACACATACTAATTCACCGAGTCATTTATCGGTGGTTTTTAATGTTGCCGAAAAGGTAGGCGCACAGAAGTGATCAGGAATTGGAATATACCTATCAACACAGTTCCCTCCCCCTCCAGATTCCTTGTAAGCCTAAGCTTAAGCCCAAACCAGTGGCGTATGCAGAAGGGTCAACTAGGGGGAGGAATAACTTCCCAAAAATGCCGATTTTTCCAAAAAGACATAAGGGGGACCTTATGTGTAGGAGTTTTTTTAAATTTTGGACCACTAGGGGGCAGCTGCTTCTTGCCTACGACATAAGTATAAAAATTGTCATTCGCCTGGCACCTAGACTCCTTCGAGAGAAAAACTCTTTCTAAAAATTTTGCTACTGCGATAAAATTTCTGAAAATCCATTTTTAAGATAAAAAATTCAACCGTCTATGATATCAGATGGCCGATAATGGATAGTGTAGCA
This sequence comes from Acrobeloides nanus, assembly GCA_900406225.1. Lineage (NCBI taxonomy): Eukaryota > Metazoa > Nematoda > Chromadorea > Rhabditida > Cephalobidae > Acrobeloides > Acrobeloides nanus. The sequence continues at coordinate 32,208 of OZJO01010042.1, forward strand.
AATTATCCTACTAGAAAAGGTTTTAAGAAAATCGTCTTTCCGGATGCAATGATTGTAGCGGATGAAATGAAAAAGATGGTAAGGCTGAATAGAATAAAATCAAACCAATTTTTTTAATATGAAAATTTATTTCGCCGTTAACGTAAAAAAGATATATTAAGTTTAGCTCAATGCTGGGATCAAAGAAAATTCGGCTAGTTTCAAAAATATGTTTACCATACTACCAAAATTTGGTAAAGTTATCTTCCTACCATGCGCCCTAAATGATACTATTCTTATTATAAACTCTTCTATGCCAAATGGGGAAACTATGAGGATGTCAATTATGGATCAATTTGGTGTGTTGTGCTCTGTAGTAGTGGCTAGACGTCTAAAAAGTGATTTTGTTTTTGTTTCAGCTCTGGTGGAGCCAATGACTATAGCTTATCTGACAGGTAGGGTATATAAAAAGTATTATTGGAGTTTTTGAACTCAATAAAAGTAGAATGTAAAAATGTCTAAAAAGAAGTGGTTTTGGATGAAGAGGCTTAGGCTTAATAAGATTAAAATTTGAAATGACTTTTGAGCCAAACAATATTTACTTAACGAAAATGTTTAGGAGCTCCTTTATCCATCTCCTCCACCATGTCCGTTGCTGTAGCAAGACCTCCTGAAGAAATGACCATTTTTGACCGACTTGCCAACATCTTTGGCTTTTATTTCTTTAGCATAGTTTTTGTACAACTACCCATACCCATAGCAAAATTCTTCTATGGCCAAGAAAATCCAGAAATTTTCAAGCCCGTAGAAAACACCCTATTATTTTCAAACAATCACAAATTTATCGATTTGCCAACAGCCAGAACACATGGATTGATTGAGATCGGGAATTTGGAAGAAGAAGATATAGTTTTGACAGAAAAAATCGACACGGTAGGAAAAAGTGACCCTGATTTTCAGGGTTTAGCTATAGTGCGAAATTTTAAGTGATGGCACAAAAAATAGGAATTTTTGTGATTTCCTCAAAATTGTTTAATTTTCACCAAAATAACCCTGTAGGGGTTTTTCTATGCGAAAAATCGATTGCGCTCATTGCCGAACCTTAAAAACGCTTCCCTGATTCAAGGAAAAGGTGTGTTAATGAAGCAAAAATAGTCTATTTCAGAATCAGATAAGCGTTTTCAAGGTTCTGCATGTTCGCAATCGATTTTTTGCATAAAAACCCTATAGGATTATGATAGTAAAAATTAACAACTTGAAAATTTTTGAAAAAATCGACAAAACATCTCTTTTTTTGGGGGGCCACCCTTTAGTTTATAGGTTTCTCAGGTCAAGGAACATGATATTGACGCTATTTTTTAAAACTCTTTTAATTTATCGTTTTTTTTCATTATAAACATTTTGTAGAAGATCAAAAATTTCATCGACTCCAACAAATTCGATGGCTTCATAATTTTTTCTATGAGCACCTATACAAATGATGGTGAACTTGAACACGAAATTATGGGAAATTTTTCTAGCGTCTTTAAGAAGTAAGAATTCAAAAATTTGTAAATTTTTTCAAAAATTTAGGTTCCCAAAAATCGGATTTATTTGGAGAATCAATGAGATTCCAGAAAAATTTCAAGCAGAAAATATCAAAGTTTTCAAATGGATACCACAAAGGACATTATTTAGTAATTTTTTTAAAATAGACTAGATATCAAGCTCATCCGCGCTTGCACCGCTCCCTAGCGACGCTTCCAAGCGAGGCTTCCAAGTGGAGCTTCCGAATGTAGTTCCCGAGCACCATTCCCTAACGCCGATTCGAAAGCTATGTATAGTTAGTCGATGTATTGACACGAAAACTCTGAATTTAACATTTTTAAATACTCTTAATTACTGAGTATATTTAAAAATAAAGAAGGCATTCTTTATAGCTCGACGAGACGAACAAAACGACACAAAATTTATCTAATTTGATAATTGTTTTGGGTTATTGAAACGAAAACTCTGATTCAGGGTTTTCGTTTCAATAATCCAAAACAATTGTCAAATTGGATAAATTTGGTGTGATTTTGTTCTTCTCGCTGAGCTTGAGCTATAAAGAATGCAGTCGTTGTTTTTTAAATACACTCAATAATTAAGCGTATTTAAAAAATGTAAAATTCAGGGTTTTCGTGTCAATACTTCGACTAATTCAAATGAGGTTGAAACGGTTTCGAGACGTTTAGCGTCTCGGCTATCTGTTCGAGAATGTTAGCGCACAGTCTAAGAAGATTGAAAAAATTAAATTTTTTAGATCACCCCAAAGCAATGGCGGTGATAACACATTGTGGACAGAATAGTTTTCTCGAGGCTGTCAATGCTGGATTGCCTATAATTGGTATTGTTGGAGTTAACAATCATTTTTAGGGCATACAATTTTTCAAAAAATTTTTTACTTTAACCCTAATTTTAAAAGAGGCACACCTTAATTTTGCAATTTTTTATAAAAATTCAATTTTTAGGCATACCAACAATGGGAGATCAATTTCCAAACACTCAACGAGCAAAATATCGACAAATCGGTGTCGGTTTATCCCCCAACAATCTGACAGAAACGACAATTTTTGACGCCATTCAAAAAATCCAACTTGATCCAAGTATCAAAACGAATTCCCTGAAAATCAGGGACATGTTAAGATTCGAAAGAGAACATGGAATTGCACCCAATTCCGAATGGTGGATGGAATGGAGATTTCGACATGGACAAAAAATTTTGGATAAATTTATTTTCCCGGCTGGCTCGGGACTAGGTGTTGTAAAATATCTTAATTTGGATTGGATGTTTTTATTTTTCTTGGTGATTTTTATTTTGAATAAATAAATTTTTTGGCCGAGACGATCAACAATTTTGAAAAAATATTTTTTAAAAACTGGGGATACCAGAAAAATATATAAAATATTTCATGCTTTACAGCTCTTTTTTTCATTGCAAAAAAGAGCCGGAATAGCATGTAGGTTGTCGATCTCTTTTCATTATCCTATTACATAAAACGTGTAATGCTTGTCTGTCAAGACGATCTAGGGAACGATAAATTTAAACCCCCACTGCCACTGTAAAAAGTTGTAGGGGACGTTGAGGAAAGACAATTGACACCAAAATCATCGAAATTGGAGACAAAAATTTTTTCACTTTTTACTCCTTGGGAGCTTTTTATGTTTGTCATTTCCGATATCAAACTTCAAATTTTTATTGTTTGATTAAAAAATTTTTTGCACAATTTTTTCCATTTTCATGCCTTTGTTTGATTTTTCCATGGCATGTGAAAAGTCCATGGGTATATAATTTATCGATTAAAATTTCCGGTCCTCTCTTTACACTTATGTTCTATGCTCTTTTTTCTTTTTCTTTCACGTATGTAGTTTGTGCTTGCTCCACTCTTGCCAGTTATATTGTGAGCTATAAGATTTTTTATCGTCTTTGAAGAGTGAAAAATTATTATTTTAATGAAAATATTAATTTTTACAATTTTTCTAGCCTATCTAAACAATTATGTTTTTGCTAAAGAAACAGAGCTATTTTTATTCACACATACCATGTCACCAAGTCATTTATCGGTGGTTTTTAATGTTGCCGAAAAGGTAGGCGCACAAAAGTGATAAGGGATTGGAATATACCTTCAACACAGTTTTCACCCTCCCCCCATTTTCTTGTAAGCTTAAGTCCAAGCCAGTGGCGTAGGCAGAAGGGTCGGCTGGGGGGGGGGTACTTCCCCAAAAAAGGCCGTTTTTCCTAAAAAATATAAGGAGGACCCTTATGTGTAGAGATTTTTATAAATTTTGGCCCACTAGAGGGGGAGGGTACCTGCCTCTTCCCCCCCCCTACCTCATGCCTACGCCATTGGCCTAATCTAACCTAAGCCTAGGCCTAACTTTAAGCCTAATCCTCTTCATTCAAAACCACTTCTTTTTGTAAATTTTTTCATTTTACTTTTGATGATTCAAAACCTCACCGTCTTACACCTACCCTCCTCCGAGTGAGAAACTCTTTCTAAAAATTTTGCTAATGAGGTAAATTTCTGAAAATCCATTTTTAAGATAAAAAATTCAACCGTCTATGATATCAGATGGCCGATAATTGATAGTGTAGCAAATTTTCCAACTAGAAAAGGTTTTAAGAAAATCGTCTTTCCGGATGCAATGATATTGGCGGATGAAGTGAAAAAGATGGTAAGACTGAATAAAATCGAACCAATCTTTTTAAAATGCGAAAATTTATTTGCCGTTAAGGTAAGATATATTAAATTTAGATCAACACTGGGATCCAAGAAAATTCAGCTAGTTTCAAAAATATGCTTGCCATTCTACCAAAATGTGCAAAATTTTTGGCCCTACCATGTGCCCTAAATGATACTAGCCTTATTATCAGCTCTTCTTTGCCAACTGGGAAAACTATGAGGATGTTAATTATGGATCAATTTGGTGTGTTCTGCTCTGTAGTATTGGCTAGGCGTCTAAAGAGTGACTTTGTTTTTGTTTCAGCTGTGGTGGAGCCGATGACTATAGCTTATCTGACAGGTAGGGTATATAAAAAGGAAGATCGGAGTTTTTGAACTCATCAAAAGTAAAATGTAAAAATGTTCAAAAAGAAGTGTTTTTGAATGAAGAGGATTAGGCTTAAGCTTAGGATTAAGATTGAAATGCGCAATGACTTTTGAGCCAAACAATACTTAACGAAATTTTTAGGAGCTCCTCTATCCATCTCCTCCACCATGTCCGTTCTTGTAGCAAAACCTCCTGAAGAAATGACCATTTTTGACCGACTTGCCAACATCATTGGCCATTATTTCTTTACCATAGTTTTTATGCAACTACCCATAGCAAAATTCTTCTATGACCAAGAAAATCCAGAATTGTTCAAGCCCCAAGAAAACACCCTATTATTTTCAAACAATCACAAATTTATCGACTGGCCAACAGCCAGAACACATGGGTTGATTGACATCGGGAATTTGGAAGAAGAAGATATAGTTTTAACAGAAAAAATCGACACGGTAGAAAAAAGTGGTGGCGCAAAAAATGGGAATTTTTACAATTTTTTAATTTTCACCAAAATAACCTTGTAGGGGTTTTTCTATGCGAAAAATCGATTGCGCTCATTGCCGAACCTTGAAAACGCTTCCCTGATTCAAGGAAGAGGTATGTTAATGAAGCGAAAATAGTCTATTTTAGGATCAGATAAGCGTTTTAAGGCTCGGCAATGCGCACAATCGATTTTTTGCATAAAAAACCCTATAGAATTATGTTGGTGAAAATTAAAAACTTGAAAATTTTTGAAAAAATTCACATTTTTTGGGCCACCCTGTAGTTTCATAGGTTCTTCAGGAACATAATATTGACGCTATTCTTTAAAATTCTTTTAATGTATCGATTTTTTTCATTTTTAAAATTTTGTAGAAAATCAAAAATTTCATCGACTCCAAAAAATTCGATGGCTTCATAATTTTTTCGATGAGCACCTATTCAAATGATGGTGAACTAGAACATGAAATTATGGGAAATTTTTCTAGCGTCTTCAAGAAGTAAGAATTCAAAAATTTGTAAATTTTTTCAAAAATTTAGGTTCCCAAAAATCGGATTTATTTGGAGAATCAATGAGATTCCAGAAAAATTTCAAGCAGAAAATATCCAAGTTGTCAAATGGATACCACAAAGGACATTATGTAGTAAGTTTTTTAAAATAAACTGGACAACGATCGCTGCAAGAGCTCCCTAGCTACACTTACAAAAAATCAGCCGATTTGGAGAAATTTTTGAAAAATTTCGTCTCGACCTCGTTTGAATTAGTCGGAGTATTGACACGAAAACCCTAAATTTTACATTTTTTGAAAAATACGCTTAATTATTGGGTGTATTTAAAAAACAAAGACGGCATTCTTTATGGCTCGACAAGACGAACAAAACAAATTTATCCAATTTGATAATTGTTTTCGGTTATTGAAACGAAAACTCTGATTCAGGGTTTTCGTTTCAATAATCCAAAACATTTATCAAATTGGATAAATTTGGTGCCGTTTTGTTCGACTCATCGAGCTATAAAGAATGCCGTCTTTGTTTTTTAAATACACTCAATAATTAAGAAACAACTTTTAAAAACGTTAAATTCAGGGTTTTCGTGTCAATACTCAGACTAATTCAAGCAAAGGCGAAACAGATTCGAGACGTTAAACGTCCCGACCACCTGTTCGGGACGGTTAGCGCACAGTCTAAGAAGATTGAAAAAATTAATTTTTTTAGATCACCCCAAAGCAATGGCGCTGATAACACATTGTGGGCAGAATAGTTTTTTGGAGGCTGTAGATGCTGGATTGCCTATAATTGGTATTGTTGGAGTTAACAATCATTTTTAGGGCGTACACTTTTTTCAAAAAATTTTAAAAATTCAACCCTAATTGTTAAAAGAGGCCCACCTTAATTTTGCAATTTTTTTACAAAAATTCAATTTTCTTTAGGCATACCAACAATGGGAGACCAATTTCCAAACTCTCAGCGAGCAAAATATCGACAAATCGGCGTCGTTTTATCCCCCAACAATCTGACAGAAACGACAATTTTTGATGCCATTCAAAAAATCCAACTTGGTCCAAGTATCAAAGCGAATTCCCGGAAAATCAGGGACATGTTAAAATTTGAAAGAGAATATGGAATTGCACCAAATTCCGAATGGTGGATGGAATGGAGATTTCGACATGGACAAAAAATTTTGGATAAATTTATTTTCCCGGCTGGCTCGGGACTAGGTTTTGTAAAATATTTTCATTTGGATTGGATTTTTGTATTTTTCTTGGTGATTTTTGTTTTGAATAAATAAATTTTTTGCTCGAGACGATCAACAATTTTTCAAAAATTAAATTTTTCTAAACTGAATCTTTATTTCTAAAATAAATTAATTTATGGAACTTAAAAAATTTGCCAGTCTCGGTGTAATTCTAGAGCTTTTTATCCTCACGAAACTTAGGATGAGGGAAAGTACTTTCGTCATAGACTTGGCAAAATATTTGTTCACCAGATGGGAGTCGAACAATCGACTCTCTTCAATAGATGGGAAATTTAGATGCGACTTAGATAACTGAACCATTGGGATACGGACTTTTTTTCGTCCGGATTTTTTTCCTATTAGCGGCGGAAATGGACTTTATTTGACTTTGAAGCTGATAGTCAAAAAATGAGGTAAAAACAAAATGACCTCCCGGGAATCAAACCCTCGACCTTATGGCTGCTAGCATAATCCTTTCTTCTTTTAAATTTTTCATATATTTAACAGATTGACCTTTTTGTAATCTCTTTCGACCTTTAATAAAACTATATTTTTTATTATCATTACCACTGATAACATTATCTTAAAACCATATATAATCATAATGTACAAATAATATAACATACATGGGCAAGGTGGTGCGACAATCCCCCTTTTGACAAGGTTGGCCGAAAATTTTTAAGAAAACTTTTTTACTGTCTAAAGAATCCTCACGACTAAAAAAACGAACAAGTTATTTTTTTAGGCGACCTTCTCATTGAGGCAAATATTCGAAAAATTCCGGTTCATGAGGCGGACGATGAGAAGGTTGCCTTTAAAAATGCCTCGGAGTGAGTTGGTTGGGTGCGACAGTCGGAGGGATTGCCCATGTATTATATACAGTACCGGCAAAAAACCTTGGCCCTCCTTATAAAAAATACGATTTATTTAGTTTTTAACCAATTTTATACTAACAAAAACAATAAAATATCAACGTAAACACAAAAACATACAAGTAAAACGCCTAATATTTAGTCGGGTATCCTTTGGCCTTGATAACAGCCTTCATTCTTCGTGGCATTGACTCCACAATGTCTCTGAGAGGTTGTCATTAGCATACTTCATCAATTCTACGGCCGTCATGAAGGGGTCCTTTTTGACCTGTCTTACAAGAAGTCGGAGCTGTCCTGGCGTGGTTTTTCGTGGTCTTCCAGATATCCTTCGATGTCTCATGCTTTTTGTCACTTTCCACAGATTCCAAATTCGAGAAACAGTTCGTCTTCCAACATGAAATCTTTCTGCAATTTCATCAAGAGTTTCTCCTTTTTGCTTAACTTCGACACAATAAGCTTTCGAATTTCTTCAGTTTTATACTTTCCTGGCATTATTTTGGCTAAAAATAAATGTAAAATAATGTAAAAAATTGCGAAAGAATGTAAAATTTGTGAACAATAATTTAAAATCGTGACAAAATGAGGGTTTTTACAAGGAGGGCCAAGGTTTTTTGCTGGTACTGTATAACCATATATAACATATATAAAAGCGCGCTCCCGGACAGAAAAACGCACTTTGGGACTAAACAAATCAATCGATTTCATATAAAAAAATTTTTAACGAAAAAATTTCTCCATAGAGTGCATAAACAATTTTTTGACCACAGCACGCGCAAATTCAAAAATTTGGGGAGGATTTGTTAATGTATGGCGATCCTCTGATAATCGAATGACTTGTTTTAATCAAATCTAGTATGTAACAATACGAGGGAGCTTAGTTAGGGGTTTTGGGAGGGGTGGGTTAGGGTTGAATTAGTGAGAGATTTGATTGTAGTGCCAACGGAAGGTAAAACTTTTTTTAGAAANGGGAAGCATAAGATTACATATAAGCCTACGCATAAGTATAAGCATAAGAATAACCTTGGCCACAGCCTAAGACTTAGCCTGAGCATAAGCCTTAATCTAAGCCTAAAACGAAGCCTTTTTTAGGCTCAGGATCCGTTATTCAAAGCTACTATTAAAAAAGTGGTTTAACAGATAAATTAATTAGAAGTTTCAGAAAAGTTGTTTTTGCTATATAAAATTTTTTAGATTATTTCACCTCAAATAATAGTTATAACTGGCAACCTAATGAAGTTCCTCTTGCATCTACACGAAATTCAAGGTGGAGTTAATTATTCTAATATTTTTAATATAAAAAAATTAATTGCAGCTATTTCGATTACTCTTTAATGACGCCCGGTCCACCTCCTATACAATTGGGTTCAGGCGACTTTCTTCTTCTATACATGGGCATGAATCTAAATACCTGTTCAAAGATTGGTTATCTCATTTTGGACGGAACTCAGCCTATTAACGTCATTCAACGCTCAGAAACTCCGATATTTTCCGATATAGACACATGTATGTTCGTTACTGGTAAGATTCAACTATATATTTTTTGTTAATATTAATCGTAGGCATTATTCCACATCCAACGGGATGCCCTGATAATTTAACTAATTTGTTAGATGAATATTCTCCGTCAAATGTCTCATGTTTTTGGATAGCCTTTGGTATTGGTTCAAATGTTGTATCAGCTAAAATAATAGTGGCCTGGGAAGAATTTATTCCGCCGTCGACGACTTCGACAACTTCGACTACCTTTATTTTACCATCTAGTACTACAATTTATAGTTCAACGATAGGTACTACAAAATCTAGTAAGTTTTTTCAGAATAAGACATTTCATTTTTAGTATGTATATGCTAGTCTAAGATATATCTATAGGTATAGAAAACCTATAGGTAAGTTTATAGGTAACCTAGGGGTTAGTCTAAGGGTATATCTATATGTATAGAAGACCTATAGGTAAGTATAGGCAGTGCCGTACGAGCTCCGAAGGAGCCCCCGGCAAAAATTTCAAAAAAATCATAAGGGTCTCCCCTTATATTTTTTTCTCAAAATTTTCCAAAATTTTGGACAAAAAAATATAAGGGGACCAAGATGATTTTTTCAAAAAATTTTTTTATAAAATTATCTTGGTCCCCCATTATGTTTTTCGCGCCGACAATCGCAAAATTTTTTTTGATAAAAAACACTTTTAAAAAAGAAAATTTCGATTTTCGATAAAAATTTTGCCGAAATCGTTGGGTTAATAAAAAACCAGCGCCACAGGCAAAAATTTTTTTGGTGCGAGTCGTTTTTCTTACAGCTTATGGAGGGGTGAGTTTTTGTACGGCAAGTCGAGGAAGTTTGCGCGGAAAAGGAGAGGGGGAAGGCAATGATGCCGTAGGCATCAATGAAGTGCGGATATGACCTGGAGGGGGAAGAGAACGATGGAAAGCTGGCCGTTGGCTTGCTTTAGTATGTGGCTGTCATGTCGAGGCCTTGGGTCGGCTTGCCACTGACAACCAGCTGGACGGTCAATGAAGTCAGTGGATGTTTGGGGAATGTGGAGAAGGTAGCTCATTTGTAATTCAAGAAAATTTTCAAACATTAAAAATGAGTAAACTCACGGACGAAAATAATTCAAAACTTAAATCAGAATTGGGGCTCTGATTTAGGTTTTGACAGATTTCTGTATATCCCCACATTTTTTTAGGTAGTAAGATTTATATATTATGGATAGTCTTACCAATAATATTGATTCTAATTATAATATCATTATCAGTATTCCTATATACATATATACAAGTGAAGAAGCGAAAACAAAAAATAGAAGAACTAGCAGAAATTTTACGAAAATTAAATATGTAACATTTTTCAGACTTTTCGCATGGTAAAAAATTTATAGGACGAATGACGACATACAAGAATTCAATAAGAACAAGGACCAATTTCTTATAACTCGAAAGAGTTTAGAGATAGATTTTGACATCGCTTTGGGAAAAGGAGCCAGCGCAACCGTATATAAAGGTAAAATAAATCAACCAGATAATATCTTACCAAGTTATAGGTTATTTAAAAGGCCGTTCACCATTGTTAAATTTGGAAAACACCATAAAATGCCAGCAATATCAAGATTGTGATGTTGCTGTGAAAGTAGCCTCGACTCTTGGCCAAATTGAAACAACGCGATGGATGCAAGAAATCGAGGCTATTAAACGACTCGGTTATAACGAGTATATTGTTAGTATGTTGGGTTGGTGTGTCCACAAAAATTCGTATTGCCTAGCGTTCGAAATGGCCACTAGTGATCTTCTTACATATGTTAGATCTTTATCTGCTAGGTAGGATTTTTCAAAAAGAATTTTTTATTGCCTAAGATTTATTTTTTGTAGAGGTAGATCGGAGATCGATTTAAAGCATTTTGTTGCATATCTATGGCAAATCTGCAATGCGATGAGCTTTATTGCTGCTTGTCGAATGGTTCACCGAGATTTGGCAGCAAGGAACATCTTGTTGTTTGGCGAGAATAAAGCTAAAGTAGGTATACGCTACACTATGTTACATGAGGACTTACTACGTTACGCTACATACACTCTATGGTGTACTACACTACATCATTCTACACAATACTACGTCACATCTTCTTGTTCACACCACGCTACGTAACACAACGCCACTTTTATCCTAGATTTTGTTAAGATCGTCTAGAAAATTTTCTAGATTTTGTGCCTATTTATAGAATTTGGTTATCCAAAAATCTAGAAAATTTGGACAAAATGTAGACAAAATTTTTTAGGTATCAGATTTTGGGCTTTGCTGTGACTTCGATCGAGACACCTTAACTTATCAAGCATCATTAACAAAACGACTTCCATTAAAATGGCTATCGATAGAAGCGTTGATGGAACGTCGATTTTCAGAAAAATCCGATATGTAACATCTTTTATTTTACTATTTTATGATTCAACCAAACATTTTTTAGATGGTCATTCGGTGTTTTGATGTACGAAATGTTTAGCTTAGGCAAAGAGCCATATGTGTCCTTGCAAAACGATGAAATAATACCATTTTTATCGCAAGGAAATAGACTGGAACATTTCGATGATCTTCCTGAGGAAATGTAATATATTTGAAATTGTTTTGATACTTATTTATTTTAGAAATGAAATAACGAGCTCATGTTGGGAAAGAGATCCTAAAGATAGACCTAATTTCGATAATTTAATCTGCCGGTTTAGGAGCATTTTAGAAACATCAACCGAAACATATGGATATATCCAATAAATTTTTTTCGATAGTCATAGTTTTTTGTACCTTTTCCATAAATTTAAGTTTTTTTTACTAACTCATTATAATCTTATATGGTTTTATTTATCTCCCGAAGTTTTAATATCCAACCTGCAACAATAAGTACTACTCCTACATCCTTACTCGTTCCATAAAAGCCAATGAAACATTTCTTCATAAAATTCGTTCCGAGCATACTTCTTAAACCTCTTTCTACCTCCTCTTCCTCACTTTCAGCCGGTCCTTGCGTGTCCATGAGCAAGTTTATATGGCCGTAAAAAACCGCGGCCCCGGTCCATGACACCTCTGGATTAAAAAAGTCACTCTATGATATTCTCCATATTTGAATCTATAGTTTTGAACAAAAAATCTTGGAGCAAGTTCCCCTGGTTCCCGCCACTTAACGTTGACTAAACTCAGCAAAACAATTTTTTATTTTCTTCCGAAATTACCCATTTAGGGGTAATTTTATGCAAAAAATCGATTGTGCGCACACCTGCAACCTGAAAACCGCAGAAAAATGGTGAAAAATCGATTTTTTCGAGAAATGAACAAATATCCCCTATGCATCTCTTCGTGGTCGTTTTTGGCAGGAAAATTAACAGGATTTTCCTGCCAAAATACGACCACGCAGGGATGCTTGTGAAAAACTATATAAAATCGTTGCTTTCATGCAACTTCACCGATCATTGTTCGATCAAAAATGGCTATCAATGAATTACAAGATTTCCGCTTGAACGATCTCGATGAGAAGATGCAACTTTTGGATGAAGAATAACACTTTTCATTTCTCGAGGAAATCGAACATTTTCACCATTTTTCTACGGTTTTCAGGTTGCGGGAGTGCGCGCAATTTTTCGCATAAAATTACCTCTAAATGGGTAATTTCCGGAAGAAAATAAAACAATTTTTTGCCGAGTTTAGTCAACGTTAAGTGGTGGGAACCAGGGGAACTTGTTCCAAATTCTTGTAAAAATTCCATGTCTAGAACAAAAGACCACACAAACAAAATTAGCGTTATAAATGAATTTGGATAAAGACTTTTTGTCGCTACTGTATTATTATGTATAATTTAAATTTTTTGTTGATTCAAAAATTGGAGAAAAACGGAAGTAAAATTCAAGTTCTTTCCAACATGTACCAACTCAAACGATGACTAAGTTTTCTATTAATAAGAAAAAACGTGACTCTTTACGATTATTGTTAATTCTAGCATAAATATCATCTTCTTTTTTTAGTATAAATTTTAAGTAAATATTGAGCAACTAGATTCTTGTTTCTATTTTATAAATAAATTGTGTTTTGATATCATGACGATTTGTGTTTAGTACATTTATAAACATCTTATTCTAAATAAGAAGAATCTACGTGTTTACTCAATTCTGTATCGCATTTTTAGAGATTTCTTTATTTCCTGGTAGCAGTGTACGTCAAGAAGATTTAGTAAACAATCCAGATTAAAATTTCATCAAGAAAAAATTAAAGCCCTTTTGTTGACATTTAAGAAAGAATTCAAATAACTAAACACGTGGTTTCATCTTGCAATTTATATTTATAAAAATTAGATATACTAAACTAAATCAAAATGTCTATAAGAAGTTTATATGAAAGTATACCAGTTTTAATATTTCGAGTTATAGTAGGATTGGTTTCTATAGTTGGAAATTCTATAATACTTTATATTGCGTTTAAGTTTAGTAAATTTCGAACGTCACATTGTAACTGTTTGATAGCTTTATTAGCATTGGTGGAATTGCTAGTCGGTAAGATATTTATATTTGTTCAGATTAAATTTACGTAAAAATGCCTTATTCGAGATTTTTTCAATTACAAGGTGTTAAAAAAAGCGCCATGTAATTTATTTATGTAACTTTTTTAAAATAATTTTTATTAGCTAAATTCAGACTAATTCAACTCAATGTTACAAAATGATTTTTATAAATACAAGCGGGGCAAAGTTCTCGCCTAAGGTCAAAAGTCCTCGTCTAACAGTAAACATTTCGAACTTGATTTCTTCGATTTCGCCCAAACATACGCCAATTTTTTACCTATAGTGGGAGTACTAAAAAGCCTCAAAAAATTTTCCCCACGAACATTCCTATGAGGAGATAGAGCTCAAAATGTGGTTTTTGGGGTCAAAATTAGGGTTCAAAGATACCATAATAACTTTTTATGATTAAAATATTTTTGCTAAATCTTTTTGCATTTATTAGACGGTGAAAAGACGCAAATTATGGTATATTAACTTTGGCCTTAGACCTTTATCTTTATGGCTGAAAACGTCTTACAAAAATGACAAAATGGTGTATTTTTGTAAGACGTTTTCAGCCATAAAGATAAAGGTCTAAGGCCAAAGTTAATATACCATAATTTGCGTCTT
>OZJO01010047.1:0-21559 GCA_900406225.1 Acrobeloides nanus
GTCATAAAATTGACTTGATTGTCTTTAGAGAAAGGCTCGAGCTTATAGGAAAGCTGCTGTAGCTCATCTTCCAGTATATCTCTCTCATTAGGCCGAGTTGTAACCCAAAGCTGCTTTATCGTGCTATTTCTGAGTACCTTTACTAAGTCAATTACTATCTCTCGATAGTTCGGACTGATTTCATCAAAGCCATCAAGCATTAGTATCATTCTCTGACAGTACCTTTTAAATATAGCTTGTTCTAAACGAGTCCCTAGCTTTAATATATCATCGGATAGAAATGCAATAGCTTTATCTTCTGTTTGAAAACTAATCTCGACTTTCTGCCCTTGTAGCTCTTGAGTATAATTATTTAATTCAATTCTGACTATCCATAGATCTGGGGCTTGTTGCTTGAATAGCTGTGATAACCTAGTTAGTACTGTAGACTTGCCCATTCCTGCTGTATCAGAAATAATCACCACTTTGCATTGGTCCGTTTGACTCAACAGCTCAGTTTCTGAATAGTGCTTAGTATGACTTACATCTTTCTCTATGTATTGGTGTAGTCCAGATAGAGGGCCTTGTGATTGCTGCCATATTAGTTGATCTGACTCGCTCTTTAGCCAATGAATGTTGAGAGCTGGATATTGTTGGCATAATTGCTCAAATTGCTCTGCTGCTTGGCCAGTTTTTAAAAGAATAGATCTAATATTGTTACTCTTATCCCGATCATATTCTTGAAACAAAGAGATTTGATGATCTTTTGGTACTAATCTTCTGAGTCTTGCTTCATCAACATCACTGATCGCCAACAAATATTTAGCTTTTTCTTCTTTAAAGATTTCTGTTTTAATCACTGTTTGGCGATTAAATGTACGAGGTATATAGTGATTTTGAGTGTCACCTAAACTGATTAGTTCATGGCCTATGGTCACTTCATGATTTTTAATTAGCCTAACTAGTGTTGTTGAATCTAGTAGTTCTATTGAATTTTCATCTATTAATTTATTTAAGCTTATCTCGTATCCTTGCAATATGACTTTGCACTCTTGTAACAACTTGTTCTGTGATACGGTAGTTAGATAGGTAAAACTATTTTTGTTATCTGTTCTTTCTTGATAATTATTATGAAAGTTTTTGAACAAATCAGTTAAAGCATCTTCTTGCTTAGTGATAAGAACTATTTTTTTCTTCAAATTTCCTTTTTTGTTGATCGTTTCGGCTAATTGACGTTGGATCCCCTGTATATCTTTTTCTTCTACAGATTTATCTTCGTTACATTCAATTATTAATAAGTTAGTCGACTCTGATTTAAATGCTTCTATTACACGTTCTTGTATACGTAGTAGAGAGCTTAGACGTATACAAATATAACTATCGTCTTTCTTATACTCAGTTATCCCTTGCAAAACTTGATATAACTTAATAGCACTTAGCGTACTATGTTCAGTCACAAGAATAAAAATTTGCCTGTTGTCTTTAGTTAGAAAACTGTGTAATTCTAGTTCATTAATGATATCTGGCGTAAATTCAATACCAAAATTGTCCATTTTAGCGTGATATTCCAATGTGGACCTAACTAACATCAATAACTCTTTCCCATCTTCATCTGAACAAGTCCTCCCTTCTTTACCTTTTCCTTTAAACCAGTCCAACATTACTCTTCGAATATCAGCAGTAATCAAATCGCTATCAATTAGCTTGCATGCTACTCCAATCTCATCTTTTTTTATTCCACTTAATTCCACCTCATTGGGTTGATTTACAGCAAAAACTAGTGCATCAAAAAAGTCTTTAATTTCTTTATTATCGATATAATCTTCTGGAAATTTAGACTTTAATTGTAATTGCCCTTCTTCACAAGTGTAAAAGTCAGGAATCTTAAATCGATACTGATCCAGAGTGTTAAAGTCGATCATCTCCTTGTTAAGTGCTTCCATGAATTTTTTTCTAAAATCCTCTAGGTTACCTCGTAAGTTGCTATTAACATCTAAAAATGTTAGGCTACATTGCACCTTGTTATCCTTTTTCACGAGTACATATCCAGCTAGCTTATCAATATTGTTGTTGATAATTTTATTCTTTCTTTTAACTATAACTTCTCCAGCTTTAGCACCTTTTATTAAAGATACTAATTCTTGAGTAAACTTGTCTAAGTAAGTCAGCTGAGGACAGGGATCTAATCCTTTACCAAACTCACTAGACAATTTCATTTCTATGTCTTCATCTACTGATAAGTCCTTAATTTCAAGGTGCTTTTGTAAAATCTTGCGTAAATTTTTAGCTGATTTAGATAAATCTGGATCATCATTTGGATCTTGTATGTTATAGCTAATGAATTTTTCATGAAATTTTCCAATATACTCATTTTTTCCTTTCGCCTCTATTACAATAATCTTTTCTTCTATTAGTGCTGTATGATAAGATTGAAAAATAGGGCTTCTTAAATTTATTTGCTTCTTGCCACAGATATGTTCAACTAACGCTTTTGCTAGCACGTATAAATCAGAGGTAGTCTTTAATTTCTCATATAGTTCATGTGCATCATTGACAATCAGTTTGTAGCGAATTACCTTTCTTTTCACATTTCTCATGTCCAGGAAATCATCCGAGTCTGTGATCTCTTCTACCTCGATTCCGTTTTCTTTTAATTCAGCAATATCGAAATTAGTATTAGTGCAGAGAATAAAATCTTTGTCGCCCTTAAACTCAGGTTTCTGCATAATCTTGCGATAGGAGGCAAAATATTTGAGTAAACTAAATTCTGCGTTTTCTCTACTCAAATCATTATAAGTGATTGGCTCATCTTGCTTATTATGCTTAGCTTGTAAAAAACGATATCCATATACTGAGTTTCCTTGATTGTCTCTTACATCTGTTCCTGTTGTGGCGTCTTTCTTGGCATATTGGAATACAGGGTGTTAACAAGTCTTATACTATTTAAAATCCTCATATTTCAGCGAGTACATGTCCATTTTTCACCTAGGGTGTTGTGCACTAGACGTATATGGTTTTATATAATTTAATGCTAACAACTAATAATAAAAAGATCAACAAAGTAACCGCACAGGATAAACAGAATAAGCATAAAATAGGAATGAACTGTGCATGAATGTTGAACCAAAATGACTATATAGAAATACCTAGAACTTTGGAATATTGTCAAGAGCACTAAAGGACTATCATATACACCAACCGATTTTTAATCTATAAGTGCATCCTCGAAATATTCGGGACTAAGCATTAAATAAACATATGATTATACATATGTGTACACATACGTGTACAATCTAATATCTCCATGTTGCAATTATGGATCAAAAATCGGTTGGTGGCATATGATAGCCCTTGATATGGCCTACATCTTTGCTTTTGTGCTCATCTCGGAACTATTATTAATGCACTAGAAAAGTTGGTTTAAGCGATTTTGTTCGACACTGGTGCGAAATCATTATAAGCCCAATTCTTAGCTTAAACCGTACGGTCAACCGTACGGTTCACGGTTGACCGTTCGGTTGAAGTGAACCGTACGGTTCAAGCTAGGAATTGGGCCATAGTTTTCGAGAAAATTGCAGTTGAAAATTTTGATTTCTAATGCGAACAAATTCAACAAAGTATGTATATTGCAGCGAAAACATGCACATTACAAGGAAAAAACGAGATAAAATCAATTTTTGCTGAAAAATAAGCCATCTTTTATTTTTATTTAAACTTTTTTGGTAGCTAAAAAATTGACTTTTCCTCATTTTTCCTTGTAATGTACATGTATTCGCTGTGATATACAAACTTTTGTGAATTTTTTCGCATAAAAAATCGAAAATTTCCAATGAAATTTCCTCAAAAAAACTATAGTGATTCCAAACTTCACATTTTCGTATAGCTAGTCTATTTTGGTATTTTTATCGGAAAATAGTCTTGTTTGTGACTCCCCCGAAAGTCGCAAAAGGCATCTTCATCCGCTCAAGTCTATTTTGGATAGGCAAATGCGCAACTTAATCGCATGTGATAAACAGCCGCCTCCGCTATGGCGCGATTACTATCAAAGTTGGAGATATCTAAAAAACGGAGAGTTGAGGTGTATGAAGATCCTAGCCCTGAGCTGTGACCCATTTTACTTGATTTGTGACGCTGTTTATTAAGCCTAAGTTTCGACTCTATATTCCTGCAAATACTGAATTGACCATATTTTGGGATATCGAGTTATTAGAAGTTGTCAACTCCGCTTTTTTGCAGGGCTACTCCTTTACATTAAAAATGATCCACTCCGACAGAATCGTGGCCACCATGACCAAACCCTCGAGTGCAAACAATCGCCGAATTGCCAGCAAAACAGGAGTTGACCACTTCTAATCACTCGACATACCCGAAAACAAGGTCAAAACCAGTATTTGCAGGAATATAGAGTTTATATGGTCGATAAAAAATAGAAATAGACTCGCTGAGAAATGAGGATTTTAAATAGTAGAAGACTTATTTAACACCCTGTGCTAAATCATCAAAATTTTCTGCTGCATCCATTTCTGTAGCTAGGCGAAAAGAATATCCTTGATCTAGTCCTCGTTGTAAAAACAGTATTAATAATTTCAATTGGTAGATAGTGCCATGGAGAAATGATGATTTTAATCCTATTGACGACGAATATTCACTGGGTTCATATGCTGCAAAAGTATCCGATTTTTTGATTGGAGAAATACTATTATTGCCATTAACACTAGAAGATAGCTTTCTTTTTCCAAAAATACTTGGTGTACCAACTGTACTACTAGATTGAGGCTCATCTAACTTACTCTTTTTTACTTCACTTCCAGAATCTTCAGCGCTTCTTTTTATCTGAAGCGATTGGGGCATTGATGGTAAATCACAAATTCCACTATCATCAGCGGGTACGTGAATACTTTCAGTCAATATTTGAATAAGATTTTGATTGTTCTGCTCTTGCGCTAAATCTAAAGGACTCTTCTCGTCACTATTCAGAATACTAATCTTTGCTTCTTTTTCTAACAGCATCTTTACAATTTCTGGATAATCTTTTTTTACAGCTATATGTAGAACTGTATTTTCTTGGTCATTCTTATCTTGAGCATTAATATCTGCTCCTTTGTTCAAGTACTTTTCTACTTTCTTGCGTCTAGCTTCTTCAGAAATTACGTTTGGCCTTTTACGTATTGCATTGAATAATGCTACATTTTTGGTTATTTGATCAGAATCAGATGTAAGACTTTTACTTTCTTGCAACAGATCCTGTCCCTGTAACATCCTCACCTCTTGTGATTTCTAAACATAAAAATATCTTAATATTAAAATAGCTCAATATACTAATCACTATGTTGCCACTAGGAGTGCGGAGGTCCGTGCCCCGGCTTTTCGCATTTAGGATTTCTAGAGGTTTTTTACACTTTATTTTGTCATAACACTTGATGGTTAAATCCATTTTTGATGATCCTGATGGTTTTAAAAATCTCAACAATTTCGGGCAAAAACATAGGGGGGGGGGGGTCAATTTTTCGAGTTTGTAAAAAGATTTTCAAAATCATCTTAATTCCTTTGTTTTTTTGTTGAGAAACACCTATTTTTAACTTGAAAACGCTCAGAAAGTTTCGATTTTCGACGAAAATTTTGTTGAAATCTTTGAGTTAAAGCAAAAACCAGTGCCGCAGGCGAAGAATTTTAAAAAATGCTTATTTATGTGCTAAAAAATGTTCAGAAAATGATTAATTTTTGGTTTAAAAGAATGTTAAATTTAGGATTTTTGTTAAAAAATGGAAAAAAATTTAAACAATTTAGGTAAAAAAAACCTTATTTAAAGAAAAAGTAGCGCCGCAGGCGAAATTTTTTTGAGAAATACTTGTTTTTAAACTGAAAGTGCTCAGAAAATTACAATTTTGGTAGAAAAAAATAGAAAATTTTGGTCATTTTTGGTGAAAAATCATAATGGAGGACCATTATGATTTTTGAAAAATTTTTCAACAAATCTGGGTAAAATAGGGGGACCATTAGGAAAAATTTTTAATTTTTCCAGGAATGGGGGAACCACCCAGGGTTGGAACCACACCTCTCCTTTTTCGGTCGGCACAACCGTATAACCTTTGGTCATGTATGCTTTGAACACTCAAGAAAGTGTGTCTCTTAAAAAAACCGTGATTTTCACTATTTTTGGGCTAAAAATCGAAAATATGTTGTAGATAATTTTTTCCCGCGAAATGACCCCATACACCTAACATACAATTTGTAGCCCACGTCACCAGCTTTCCAACGACACCAGGATCATCGAAATTGGATTCAACTGTCAAGTGCTATGACAAAATACTAAAGTGTAAAAAACCTCCGGAAATCTCAAGTTCAGCTTCAGAGCCAGGAAAAAGATCGGGTGCATCGAGATTTGACGGGAACAAGCATAAAACAAAGTAGGGGTGTTGTAGATAATTTTTAGTGCCAACCGGAGAAATGCTTCGGAGCAAAATTTTTCTATAGGTATTTCTTTAAATTTTTGACCCCTCGGGGGAACAGGATAATACAAACACTAATACAAAAATCCTAATTTATATACAAATTTGTAGCCCACGTCACCAGCTTTCCAACGACACCAGGACCCCTCAAAATTTTTTTAAATTTTGATCTTTTTTTGAAAAATCACATTGGGATATCATTAGGGTTTTTAAAAACTATTATAAAAATTTGGGCAAAAACATAAGGAGTTACCCTATGTTTTTTCCGTCCTTCGGCCTGTTTGGAGGAAATTTTCCCCCTTCCCCATAATTACGACGCTTGGAACGAGTTCATTTCAATTTATCGAAATAAAGTTTACATTGATTTTCGTTTCGATGCACCGACCCATTCCCTGAATCAGGGTAAGTCACGCGTTTTCACTCTTATATATACATTACCGAAGAAAAAAAATAATATGAAATCTAATACACTCGACCATGAATGTTGGCGTCCTCGATGAATTTTATCGAGTGAATTTTATCAGCAGGTGTACAGGGTGGTATAACATTTTGTAACGCTAAAATTTGCTCATAATATTTTTCAAATAAAACAGTTTTTGACAATTTTTTATAGGTTTTAAACCAGAGAAAAAGAATTTATTAAAAAATAAATTTTAAATGGTCTGAGTGTTGAACTAAAAACCTATTTGAATTCCTGCTGCCATTTTTGAACAATTCTACCGCCAATCGATAGAGCTAGTCGAAAAACGTTAGTTCCCCAATTTTCGTGAAAAATACAAATTTCGTTTTCCATTTAAAACTCCATTTAAGTTCAGACCATTAAAATATTTTTTAACAATTTGTTTTCTTTAGTCTCTGTTTTAATATCAAAAATTATCAAAGCGGTTTTATTCAAAAAATATTATGAGCAAATTTTAGCGTTACGAAATTTTAGGACGCCCTGTTCATCTGCTGAAACTAAAGAGCATAGAAAAAGGCCACAAAACGAATAAAAACGAGTAAGCGATTTTTGGTGGTTCTTCTGTCAGACAAATTCACAAAAATCTACACATTTTTTTACTTTTTTTTAATAAGATCAGAAAAATGGCCTGAAGAAGATGACGTCGAGCTTTTTAAAAAAAACATCATTTTGGGGGTCAAAAACTCTATTTTTGATAAAAATGCCCTATTTTCCACTGAAATTCGCATAAAAACGACCATAACTTTTTTTTCTAAACATATTAAAATCGACTGCGAGGTGTTATTTCGCCTCCAAATTTTATGGGGCACAACTTTGTAGAACATCACTTTCCCGAGAAAAATCATCTAACAAGGGACCGGTCAGAAGTGACGTATAAGTTTTCCGATGAAACACATATCATCTTGTAGAGCATACCCAAGTTTAATTTTTGATCTGATTGATTTAGCTGGGGACGGCGTAATATGAGAGAGTTAGAGACGATTTAACATCTTTTTTGACCCCTAGGGGTCAAAAAAGCCGATTGGCGGTAGAATTGTTCAAAAAGGGCAGCAGGAATTCAAATAGGTTTTTAGCTTTTTTCGTTGTGGAAGTACCTAGAGCCCGGGAACAAGTGAAGATCTTGAAGAAGTGCACTATAAAGAATAGAAATAGGCAAAGAAAACATTTTTGAGTCAGGTTGCTCATAGTCGAAAATGCGGATTTTGTTTCTAATTTTGCATCATTTTCTTAAAATAGTCATAACTCGTTCTTTGGGTCATAAAAAAATTCAATTTTAAGGCTCTTTCAAAAGTTTTACATTTTGTAGCTATGCATTAGTTCTTTAAAAATTTCTTTTGGATCAGTCAATTTGTTTGGAAATTCATGCTTATAAATGATTTTTAATGCATTTTAAAAACTGATTTAATATTGTGCCAATGTTTTAGAAAAAATTTTTTTTATTTTTTCCCTTGGAGGACCAAGGGAAAAAATCGAATCTTCAAAAAGTTCTCCAACTCGGTTGATTTTTTGTATTCGGGGGACTGTTCAGGGTTTTCGCTTAGTTACGCAGAATGGTTGAAAGTGCTTTCTTGTGGCTTAGTTTCACACGCCACAGCAATATAATTTTTTCATAGTGTTTTGCCGAGTGTAGTGGTCCTTTAAGCAATATCGATATTTTTTGTTTCTAGAAAATTTTTATAATCTAATAAACGATGATAAGAGCTCCATAAGCAAAATTTTTATCAGCAAAGCTTGAGTGATAAAATACTTGAAAATCAATTTGTGGTACACTTTCTACTTTTTCTTCAAAATGTTAGTTGGTGAACATTATTATTTTGAAGGAGTCTACGAAAATGAACTTGGTCGTGGCGCATTTGGAATAGTATATAAGGGGGAAGATACGCGAGTAAGCATTCTTAAGTTTATATTCTTCTTTTAAATTTTACTTATTAGAATCCAGGTAGTATCGTCGCTGTAAAAGAAATAAGTAAAGCAAATTTAAATATGTTAGAAAGAGAAAATGAAATTATAATGGTAAGATTTTTGGAAACATAATTGCTGAAACTTACCAGAGAAAATCAGGGGTGCTGTTGAAAAAACAGCATTTTAATTTTATAAAGTTCGAAATTAATCTTTTTTAATCATTTTTTCCAAATTTTTAAAGGATCATTTACTTTTGGGGAGTTGATGTCAGAGGCCGAAAATAGGTCCGTGATCCAGGACCCAAATGGGTCCTTGGGTCCCGGACCCAATGGGTGAGGTTCCGGACTCAATGTGGGTTCTTGGGTCATGGGCCCACTTGAGTCCGTGGTCCTGTGGGTCCCAGACCCAAGGGACTACTTCAGGCCCGCAGCCATGAGGGGCACGTACCCCCCAAATCTGGAAAAAATGAAAATATTTTCTAATGGTCTAAACCTAATCAGAAACGATTAGAAATAAGCATAGATGACACATATGGAGAAATGCATTTTTTCAGCAATCATAAAATCTCAAAAATCCGGTTTTCACTCCGATATTTACATTGAGTCAATTTTTAGCAACTCAAAAACCACGAAAATATAGTGACACATTATCATACCGAAAGTACTGATAGACATATCTTTATGGTGATGGAATTCTGTAATTATAATGATTTGGAATCATATTATGACAAGCATGCGCCTTTAAACTGGAGTGACATGAATATAATATTAAAACAATTAGCAAGTGGATTGCAAGTATTACAAAGGAATAATATAATTCACCGTGATTTAAAACCTAAGGTATCATCTGCATGGGGAGGGGCAGGGGGAAGAAGGGAGCATTCGATCAGGGGATCCCCTAGACAAAGTTGCGACTTTTTTGGTCGACGTGCTCCGCGCATCGAAATTTTTTGTAATGAAATTTTTAACTCGGGAGTGCCCGTTGTATCACCGACGACACGCGTTTTTGCTTAGGAGCCATAGAACCATTTTTAAGTCGAATTTTAATAATTTTGTTGCATATGATAGAGCCATATTGGTTCTACAGAAATATCGTTGAAAATTTTGATAAAACAATTCCTATATTTTTTTATACAAGTTTGAAAAAAGAGCCACTTTTTGCATATCAAGAAAAACGGCCACCATTCTATCAAAATGATCATAAAAATCAAATTTTGACAGGATTTGCTTATTTAGACTGTATGCTAATAGAAAAATGCTTTTTTTGAAATTTTCAATAGTACCATTTTTATGTACGGATAATTTTGGACAAATTTGTTAAAAATAAGAAATTTTGATGAAAAATCATAATGCGAGAACATTAGGATTTTTGAATTGTTTTTCTAAAACTTTGTACAAAAAAATAAGGAGGACCAAGGGGATTTTTTCGACTTTTTGGGATTTTAGAGGGGCGATGGTAATTAGTAATTACCCCTTACCCTCTGTCGGTCTCATATTTGTTTAAAATTTTTAAGGTGTGCTCGGCTCCCTTTTCTCTTTTAAAATGCCTATTTTAGAACATACTTTTACACAATAATAATAATCTACAAGATCCATTGATAAGTGATCTCACATTAAAAATTGCAGACTTCGGGCTATCTAGATTTATTTCTAATAACACACTAGCTACTACCTATGTTGGTACTCCTCTTTATATGGCGCCAGAAATATATACAAAAGGAGGGTATGATCACCAAGCAGATGTTTGGTCTGTGGGACTGATTTTGTATAAAGGACTATGTGGAAAGCTTCCAGAATTTTTAGTAAATTGTTTAGTTATTAAAATTTAATTTAAAATTTAGATTCGAGATGGGTTTTCTTTTTTACACTTTTGGAGTGATTTAAATAACCGGAATGAAGAGCCTAAAATTGAGTTCCCATTTTGTGAAAGCTTGAAATTAAAACAGCTATTACGCAAATCATTAATACGTGATGTAGCTTCAAGGATGAATATGTTAAATTTATTTAGTTTAATTTTAACTGAAGAGGTATTTTAATTTTTGTACGGGGTGATCAATAATTTACTCACGTATTTAAAAAGCTCGCCAAAAATCGAGTTTAATTCCATTTCAGTCGCCCAATAGCTCATTCGATAGCCACCGTCACCGAATTTTGTTAGCAAAAAAATTATTAAAAAATATTTTAATTTCAATTTTTTTAGTCCAAAAATATTAAAAAATTACGATTTTTTAAAATTTTCCTTATTTTCAAAACATTGCCAAAAATCGAGTATAGGACGGATTTCTCCGAGCGACGGCAATCTTGAAAGATGGGAATCTGAGGGATTTTTTACAAAAGAAACTATTGAAAAAGCTTTTAAAATCGTGGAGATATGATTTTTTGAAAATTATGCCTTTTTTCAATGTTTTCCTTATTTTCAAAAAAGTGCAAAAATTGAAAAAGCATAATTTTCAAAAATTCATATCTCCGCGATTTTAAAAGTTTTTTCAATAATTCTTTTTGTAAAAAATATCTCAGAATCCCAACTTTCTTTTATAAAAACAATTATTAAAAATATTTTATTTTCGACAAGATGTGGATTTTTGAAGTTGGTGAATTTTTCAATTTTTCTTAAATTTGCCTATTTTCAAAAAATCGAGTATAGTTCGGATTTCTTTGAGCGACAGCAATCCTGAAAGTTTGGATCCTGAGGTATTTTCTACAAAAAGAAATTATTGAAAAGCTTTTAAAATCGCGGAGATATGAATTTTTGAAAATTATGCTTTTTTCAATTTTTGCACTTTTTTTGAAAATAAGGAAAACATCGAAAAAAGCATAATTTTCAAAAATTCATATCTCCGCGATTTTAAAAGCTTTTCAATAATTTCTTTTGTAAAAAATCCCTCAGATTCTCATCTTTTAAGATTGCCGTCGCTCGGAGAAATCCGTCCTATACTCGATTTTTGGCAATGTTATGAAAATAAGGAAAATTTCAAAAAAATCTGAATTTTTTAGTATTTTTGGGCTAAAAAATTGAAAATAAAATATTTTTTAATAATTTTTTTCTGAATTTGTCCAGGTTTGTGGGGGAAGGTTTCCCTGGTCCCCCATAATTATGGCGCTGGGTATGTCTCAAAGATTTGGGGATAAACTTTTTTACATCGCTTGTTCTTTCATTCTTTTAAGTTTAACGACCCAATCAGAGAGTGTTAAGGAATCGGCGAGTTTTTTGTTTGAGGAGCCATGATAGGAGCTTCTTATGGAAATTTTTTCAGCCCGATAACAATCGAAATGTGATTATTGTCAAACGTTTGGATAAGAAGGCTTTAATTTCTGATCCTAGCCTTTTATCTGAAGCTCGAGAAAATAACATTGACCGTGTTCGAACTTTATTAGAGCAAGGTGCAGATCCAAATATAAAAGACGATGACGACAATACTGCTCTGCATCTTGCTGCAGGAAATGAAAATGATAATAAGTTAATTATCGAGTTATTATTAGAATATGGTGCTGATATAGATAGTCAAGACAGAGGTGGTGTCACTTGTCTTATGGCAGCAGTTGAAAACAACAATATTGAAATTGTTCATTGTTTATTACAAAATGGTGCAGATATAAATAAGAAAGATAGTGAAGGCGAAAATGTTTTATATTATGCTGCACGAAATGAAAATGATAATGACTTAATTATCGAGTTATTATTAAAATATGGTGCTGATATAGATAGTCAAGACAAAGATGGTGGCACTTGTCTTATGCGCGCAGCTGAAAACAACAATATTGAAATTGTTCGTTGTTTATTGAAAAATGGTGCAGATATAAAAAGAAAAGATATATTCAACGATAATGTTTTATATTATGCTGCAGGAAATGAAAATGATAATGAATTAATTATCAAGTTATTATTAGATCATGGTGCTGATATAGATAGTCAAAACGAATATGGTACAACTTGTCTTATGCGCGCAGCTGAAAACAACAATATTGAAATTGTTCGTTGTTTATTGAAAAATGGTGCAGATATAAATAAACAAAACAGATTTGGCGAAACTGCAATACAAATGGCTAGATCTAATGGACAAGATAATCAAGAAATAGTAGAATTATTGCAGAAATAGTAGAATTATTTAAAACTTTTTTTAAACAAAGATATTCAAATAAATGAGCGGAAAAAAGTGAAAAAATTTGTATAGACGATTTTTTAGATTTTTCGTTTTAATCTCAAAAAAATTGTTTTTACTTTAAAAAATTGTATTTTTTGTCTTTTTAGGTAATTTTTTCCAAGTTTTAACTCGAAAATGAAACAAATCGTCTATACAAATTTTTAATCAAGCCCTCACGCAACTTTTGAGACCAAGATCTCGAAAAATGATCAAAAAATAAAAAAGTTATGAATTCAAAATTTGTCAAAAAGTCGAATTTTTGTCCCCCATAATGAGTTTTCCAGGGAAAGTGATATTCTACAAGTTGTTCCTCATAAAATTTTGCGTTTAAATGATTCCTCGCTGACGGTTTTTGGATGACGAGAAAAAAAGTTATGGTCATTTTATGAAACTTCTGCAGATTTGGTTCTTCTGCTGGCCAATTCGACCCTTTCCTGCGTTCAAAATCCAAAAATTCCTTCGAATTCGAGTTCTCCATGTTGAAAAACCTCCGAGTACAAAAAATCAGCCGATTTGGAGAATTTTTTGAAGATTTGATTTTTCCCTTAAAGGGGAAGTAAACTTTACAGCAGCATCTCGGAGAGTGCATTTCTAACTTTAAAGCGTTATATCTCAGCAACCATAAAAGATTTTTGATCGGGGTCTTTTTTTAAAATATACTACGCATCGTGATAAATATTTTAAAAAAGATCCCGACCAAAAATCTTTTATGGTTGAGGAGATATAACATTTGAAGTTGGAAATGCACTCTTCGAGATGCTGCTGCAAAGGTGACTCTCTCTTTAACATTTTTTATATACTAAACAATTTTGGCACCAGAAATCTTAATTATTAAATAAAGTTGATTAATTTACGCATTCTTTGATGTTTATTAAACATTTATCTCTGTTTTATAATTTATGCTTTCATCACATGCGCATCAAAAAGTGAGTCATTTGCGTAGACACCGGCACATGAAAATTTTTTATTCATTTTTTTTACAGTTTGATGACAAAGATGTAGTAAAAATGTATAGAGAAACATTAATTAAAGCAGTTTTAATAAAATGGAAAAATGTTTTAGAGAAAATCAATTTTTGCCAACCAAAAAATAATCATGCAAAAACTAATTGCTTCAGGTGGGAGTCGAACAAGAGCCATCTGCATGGGAAGCGAGAGCAAAACCAAAAAGCAAAGCAGCCTGATGATGAAGAGTTTGTTAATATTTGAACAAGAACTAAGCTGCCATTTTTTGTATATCTTCCAAGGAACCTCTAGAAATTTATTTTTGTGCTTAATTAGTAGATTTTTTCCTAAATTTTTCGATAATCACTTGCTCCACAAGTGCCTCAATGTATGTAATAAAAATTTCTTACTATTATTAAAAAATCCTCCTATGCAGGAACATTTTTCTGTCAAAAAATGCGTTTTTTTCGTGCAAATGAATATTTTAGACAATAGCTCTAATATATTATATCTAAACCGAACGGTCTGTTTCTTAAAGGGAGCGTAAAATTTATGGTCCATTCTCGAAAAATCGAAAAAATTTTCCGATTTTCTTCTAAAAACGGACTTTTTAGGCGAAAAATTGATTGCGCGCATTTTTAAATCGTAAAAAATTAAGTTTGACACTGAAAATCAGGGTAGAATTGAGTTTCAACGCGAAATATTTTTTTCGATTTTATGATATTGAATTAGATTTCTTCGTTCGGAGCCGATTTTTATGATTTGTTTTTAGATGATTGTATTCAAATAGCTGGAATAAACCGGGTCAAACTTAATTGTTCACTTTCCGAAAATGCGCGCAATCGATTTTTCGCCTAGAAATTACCCTAAAAAGTCGGTTTTTAGAAGAAAATCGGAAAAAACTTTTTTTCAATTTTTTGAGAATGGGCCATAAATGTTACGCTCCCTTTAATAATAAAAATGAAATATTTTCTTCATACTCGTTTTGGGTGGTGCTATAAGAATGATAGAGCGTTTTATTGATAGCAAGCAACTGGGAGTCAATAAATGCCTAGACAGTTTTATCACTTTTTTAAAAGCTTTTTATTCAATTTTGACACAGCACACACCAATATTAAATCCAATTATTATAAGAAACACAATTTCGAAAGATACATTACATTTTTAAGATAAATAATAGTTGTTATCACCCAAAAATTATTTTATTAGGGGTCGTCTACATTTACATATTACATAATCATTTTTACCACACATCCCAAGTGGGCATGGAATTTCAAGCGATTTTGTTGATATTCAGAACATGATTTGTAACTCCATAATCGAATGCCTGGATCAATATATTACATGTTAAGACAACAATCTCAATTATACAAATTTATAACAAATGTTCTAACAAGATCACATTTACTGCCGAGTTTCCTTGAAAATCGTGCAAATATGGTCAAAAAAATCGTTTGTATTTTCTTCGATTGGCCAAATTCCTCTACGCCTCTTCAAGAAGGTGATTCCTTTTCTGGATGGGCTTGTCGTTCTACCTTCGCAATTTTCAACACAATATGTGTTTGTTCTTTTCCCCTCCGGGCGCTTCGCACCCGGAGGGGAAAAGAAGTTGTATTTAAACTTGTACTACGGAGCTTGGCCTCGCCACCGAGTACAGCTCGACATTCGGCCTCTCTCTGAGTATATGTATTTCTATTTTTTTTGGCAGGGACAAAAAACATTCGTTTCAGCTGGGATCAAACCTACAAGCAACTTATATAAGCCGAGAGTTTCGAGCTGAAAAATAAGCCATCTTTTATTTTTGTCTAAACTTTCTTGGTAGCTAAAAAAATTGATTTTTCCTCGTTTTTCCTTGTAATGTACATGTGTTCGCTGTGATATGCAAACTTTTTTGAATTTTTTCGCATTAAAAATCGAAAAATTTCCAATGAAATTTTCTCGAAAACTATAGTGATTCCGATTCCGCACATACTGTCAAAACAAAAAATGCTCCATTTTTCTTGAATTTAAAGTTCAAGGAATTTGTCGGTCTTTTTCGACCTTTTTTGTCGGGTTTTTTCGATTTTTCAGTTTTTCAGCTTTCTGTTTTGGTCGGTTTGTTTACCTTTGGTTTTTGTTTTTATCCTTTTTTCAAATATGCGGTTTCTGTTTTGGTTTCCGAACTCCATCATATCACCTCTATTATTAATAAACTGGGGGACCGAGCGTTTTCGCGCTCGGAGGGGAGAGGACATGAAACAGCAAAAATTTGCTTTCAAAAAGGTATACATTTAGGTTTCTGAAAACACGTGAACATCGCTATATTAGACAAAAATTTTTCGCATAATTTTAATGAGGGTTTGCTTGTACAACTTTTTATGATTCGCTAAAATAAAAATTACGACAAAATGGAGGATCGTACCCGCACCAATAACATGAATATCCAGCGTCCTAACCATTAAGCCATGTTGTACATATGAATAAGCAGCCGACCCAATAAGCACAATCAAATTACTAGCCCAACAAAGCAACGGCTTACCACGGGAAAGGCCGATTGTAACCGATACGTTTTTGAACCATAATTTTGTCTGTATACAATGGCCGTAAAAAATTTTGATAACAAGTTGATTTTAATGAAGGCATAAAAATATTTCGATCGAGGAATCGAACCCTCGACCTTTTAAAGCCAAAAATTTACAAACTATTTATTGAGACTTAACAGAAGAAGAGCAAAAATGACAATTTTTATCCTTCATAGTTCAGTGGTAATACGCCTTTAAGGCCTTTAAGGCGTATTACCACTTTGAAACCAACTTTTTTCAAAACAATTGTTCGATCATCTTATTCTGCATAAAATTCTGATTCAAAAACCATTCAGGTTACAATCAGCTTTTCCCGTGTTAATCTCAGACCAAATAATCACGGCCATTACAGTCTGGGCTGCTGCTTTAGCTGTCCTTGAGATGTTGTGGGTAAGAGCAGACATGCCCTGAAATGGAACTTGAGCATAATTTTTAAGAGATAGATAGGACTTTTTAAAGTAATCGGATGGGGTTAAATTAGAGATTGGCAAAAGCACTCGATCAAAATCAAAATTTTGATTTTGAAAAATTTTGATTTCCTCAAAAATTTTCGTTTAAAATCAAAAGTTTTGAAAAAATTTTGATTTTGATCAATTTCAAAATTTTCCTATTTAATTTTCTATCATCTGTGAAAATACATGGCGTCCCAAAATTTAGTAACACTAAAATTTGCTCATAACTTTTTTTAGAATAAAACCATTTTTGGTCTTTTTTTAATTTCATCTGAATCAGGGAAGAAAACAAAAAATGTAAAAAACTTAAAAAAGAAATTTTTTTTGAAAATTCGATTTTTTCACCTTGGTCCCCCAAGGAGTAAAAAAATCGAATTTTTAAAAAGTTCTTCAAATCGGCTGATTTTTTATACCAAAAAATTCATGTATTCAGTGAGAGATAACCTACATCTGTTTTCGTAAGTAAAAGAAAACAAATTTAGTAAAAAAAATAATTTTAAATTTTTTGAATATTGAAACTAAAACCTATTTGAATTCCTGCTGGCATTTTTGAAAAATTCGACTTCCAATCGATAGAGCTAATCGAAAACGCTAGTTCCCCAGTTTTCGTGAAAAATAGAAATTCCGTTTTCGAGGAAATTTAATGAAATTTGCTAAAAATGACCGAAATTTGCATAAATTGACCCAATTTTGGCCATTTTTGAACTAAGTTTTCTCGAAAACGAAGAAAAGGTTTTTCACTAAAATATAACTACCGTTTTTAATAGATTTTACAATGTGATGAATATTGTTTTGTTAATTTTTCAGGTGAGAAATAACAAACTTTTTTAAAATATTGGAAATCAATTTCAAAAACTGTGATATTGATTCTAATATCAAAAATCAAATTGTTTTATTATAGAATCGCACACACGACTGTTCCTCGACGAATTGTAGCAAGTGAATTTATCAGCAGATGAACAGGGTGTCCTAAAATTTAGTAGCGCTAAAATTTGCTCATAATATTTTTCGAATGAAACCTCTTTGATAATTTTTGATATTTTAAACCAGAAATGGAAAACGGAATTTTTATTTTTCACAAAAATTGGGGAACAAACGTTTTTCGACTAGCTCTATCGGTTGGTAGAATTTTTCAAAAGTGGCAGCAGAAATTCAAATAGGTTTTTGGTTCAACACTCAGACCATTTAAAAAATATTTTTTAATAAATTCTTTTTCTCTGGTTTAAAATATATAAAAAATTACCAAAGATTATTTTATTTGAAAAATATTATGAGCAAATTTTAGCGTTACAAAAAATTGTACCACCCTGTACACCTGCTGATAAAATTCACTCGATAAAATTCATCGAGGACGCCAACATTCATCGTCGAGTGTGTTCAATTTCATATTATATTTTTTTCTTCGGGAATGTATATATAAGAGTGAAAACGCGTGACTTATCCTGATTCAGGAAATGGGTCGGTGAATCAAAACGAAAATCAATGTAAACTTTATTTCGATAAATTGAATTGAACTCGTTATTGAAAGGGGGAAAATTTCCTCCAAACAGGCCGAAGGACGGAAAAAACATAGGGTCACACCTTATGTTTTTGCTCAAATTTTTATAATAGTTTTTAAAAACCCTAATGATATCCCAATTTGTTTTTTCAAAAAAAGATCAAAATTTAAAAAAATTGTTGAGGGGTACCCAAAAATTTTTTTTAATCGTCTTCTCTCATTTTCCTACAACTTTAGTTTTGACATCCGCTGTTTAAATTGCATGGTTCCGAGATCGTCTGGATACACAGACAGACATAACACGTTTATATATAGTATTAGGATTCTAGGGGGTCAGGGTAGTCGAAAAAATTTTTTGTTGAAAATTTTTCTCCAAACATGGGGGCTGTCTATCAGGAAAAATAGTTTTGACATAGGTTTCCAGTCTTAAAAAAAGTCAAAAAATGCTCTTACGGCCCTGGTACTGTGTGGCCGCTAGGATTGGTATTGGACTCAGCCGTCGGACTCAGACTTCGAGAACTCTCTCCGACTCGGATGATCGGTCCCGATATTTAGATATTAAGAGACAATATCTAGAAAGTTCGAACCTATGTGGACATAGTTCGAGTGAACTCAATTTGAATTTATTTAGTGAGATAGATGCATGGGAAAGTTTTTTAAAGCCATTTTGATTCAAACCTCGCGTCCCAAAAAATTCAAAACGTTGTCCGAAGCTCAATACCATCGATTTTACTGTATTTTTTGAATTTTTTAACCTCTCTAAAACACCATGATAATTTTTTCGGCAAAAATTTCTATCTGGCTTATGTGTTCCAAGATGAAGAACATTTCTAGCATAGTTTCGAAAAAATTCGAGAACTTCGACTTTTTAGCCTTTTTTGCACGGCGGCCATAGTGAGAGAGGACGAAAAAAATTTTTTCTTGGACTTTTTTGAATCCATGCTATAAATGTTTTCCATATTGGAATACATAGACCAGACAGAAATTTTGGCCGAAAAAAATTATCTAAGGTGTTTTAGACAGGTTAGAAAATTCAAAAAATCAACGTAAAACCGGGGTATTGAGGTTCAGACAAGGATTTCAGTTTTTAGGGGACACAATTTTAACTCGAAATGTCATTTAAAAACTTTCTTATGCAGCCATCTCACTAAATAAATTCCGATTGGAGTGCGCTCGAACCGTTTAACACTATGTCCACTTAGGCTCGAACTTTCTAAATATCGTCTCTTAAGAGATGATGTCTCAAAAACTCGAACCGAAGGGCACAGAAAAAAGTTTTTCAAATTTCCTCAAAAGATACATATTCTACCGTTTTTGGGTACGCTGAGCACGAATTTGAAGTCCGTTTTTCGATCCGACCTCAAGGTGTACCCCTTTACTACAGATTGGCATTGAATCAAGTGCTCAACTTCAAATGGTCATATCTCCGGCCAGTTAAATCCATATCAAATGATTTTGATGTTTTTAGAAAGCTGGTGAATTTTATTCATTTTGTGTCTATACAACCCCTAGTCGAAAAGACATCGTCTTGGAGCTAGAGCTTTCCGAAAATAACAGAAAGTAGACAATGGAAAGTGAATTTTTCAGTTATAATTTAGCGACTTTCCACCTCCTACTTTCCATCAAATGCAAGGCTTCAGATTTTCACAAAAAACATTTGATATGAATTTAGCAAGCGGAGATATGACCATTTGCGAAAAGCAGGGGCCCGGCCCTTCGCACTCCTAGTAGCAACCTAGTGATTCATATATTGAGCTATTTTAATATTATGACTATAAAATATTTTTTTGTTTAGAAATCACACGAGGTTAAGATGTTACAGGGACAGGATCTGTTGCAAAAAAGGCAAAGTCTTACATCTGATTCTGATCAAATAACTAAGAATGTAGCATTATTCAATGCAATACGTAAAAAGCCAAACGAAATTTCTGAAGAAGCTAGACGCAAGAAAATAGAAAAGTACTTGAACGAAGGAGCAGATATTAATGCTCAAGATAAGAATGACCAAGAAAATACAGTTTTACATATAGTTGTAAAAAAAGATTACCCAGAAATTGTAAAGATGCTGTTAGAAAAAGAAGCAAAGACTAGTATCTTGAATAGTGACGGGAAGAGTCCTTTAGATTTAGCGCAAGAGCAGAACAATCGAAATCTTATTCAAATATTGACTGAAAGTATTCACGTACCCGCTGATGATAGTGGAATTTTTGATCTATCATCAATGTCCCAATCGCTTCAGATAAAAAGAAGCGCTGAAGATACTGGAAGTGAAGTAAAAAAGAGTAAGTTAGATGAGCCTCAATCTAGTAGTACAGTTGGTACACCAAGTATTCTAGGAAAAAGAAAGCTATCTCCTAGTCATGGCAATAGTAGTATTCCTCCAATCAAACAATCAGATACTTTTGCAGTAAATGAGCCCAGGGATGAATATTTGTCGTCAATAGGATTAAAATCATCATTTCTCCATGGCACTACCTATCAATTGAAATTATTAATACTGTTTTTACAACGAGGATTACATCAAGGATATTCTTTTCGCTTAGCTACAAAAATGGATGCAGCAGAAAAATTTGATGATTTAGCACAGGGTGTTAAATAAGTCTTCTACTATTTAAAGTCCTCATTTCTCAGCAAGTTTATTTCTATTTTTCGTTGACCACATAAACATTTTTTGTTTTGACAGTATGTGCTGAATCAATATAGCATAGTTTACCAAGGGGGGTACAGTACCCCCCTCACCACTCATCCTCGGACCTTCCGCCTTTATAATCACTCATCCATCCATCATGGGGGGTTCGTGTACCCCCCCCCCCCCAAATTCATTCATCATATAAATTTTTGAAAAAATCGATCTTTTTTTTTTGGTCGACAACATATAGATCCAAGGTAGCTTGTCCCCCTCCTTGTTCATGTATGCATGTACCCCCCTAAAAGGCCATTCATCCATCCATCCTAAGAGACCGGTGTACCCCCCCCCCCCCCCCCCCTCCCTATTGGTAAACTATGCAATATAGTTTTTGAGAAAATTTCATAAGAAATTTTCGATTTCTTATGCAAAAAAATTCAAAAAAGTTTGCATATCACAACGAATACATGTACAGGTTGTTTTTTTGATTGCTCCCACATTTCAAAATGGCGCCAAAAATCGAGTTTAAATCCGTTTCCGTCGCCCG
>OZJO01010052.1:0-36271 GCA_900406225.1 Acrobeloides nanus
AAAAATAAAGGCAAACCAGGGATGCTCTACAAGAATATGGACATTTTTTTTAAAAGTCGCACCATCATCTGGAAACCTTCCCTTGTAAGCTTTATGTTTATGGGAGAACTTGATAGCCCTATAGTGTATTGGTAGTGCATTGGACCAGTACTATAGATCTCGAAACTTTTCTTTGTATCCGCCTCCCGTTTTAGCAGTTTCTGCATGCCCATGCAGCGAACTAAAAAATCCCGTTGAGCTTTTGGCTCTAGGGGTGTTGCACCAGTTGAGCACTCCTTCTAAGATAATTTTTTTATGCCAAAATTTCTTTCTGGCAGATGTATTTCAATATGAAGAACATTTCTAGCGTGATTTCGAAAAAATCTTTGTAAAAATGCATTTTTTCAAATTTTCGCTTCAATATATAACTCTAGAATCAGGAATTCAAATGGGATCAGGGTTTTTGTTTCTCATTTATCTCTTCAGGGTTAATGAATTCGAATTTACTTCCAAAGCAAAAGTTGATCGCCACAGCGTGAACTATCTTTTCCACTTTTGAATAAAAAATCGGTTCGAAAGTGGACTGGTCCTTTAACAGGAGAACTCGTTTGTTGAAAATTAGCTAACCAAAGGCGGGGATCCAGTTATTGATAGACTAGAAAAAGCCAGCCCAAGAACTGCATACCCAAACAGGTCTATTACTTGAAGGAACCTCGAGTTTGGTATTAACAAAGTTCCATTGTCTCCGAACTAAAAAATAAACTTATAGTCCGATTCAGCCAGCCTGCTGAAAAAAGTCAGACATGCATAGTACAACTGGTAGAGAGTAGACTTTCATTTTGACGGTCCTAGTACGATCTCTGATTGTGACGGATATTTTTTGTATATTTCGATTTTTTGCCAAATTGGTTTTTTTCTATTTTTTACATATCCTACCCTTTTTTGGAACGCTGAACACTTTACAGACATTATTTGTGCAGGCAACTTTAATCTTTCGGTGATTTTCGGATTCATTACATAAAAGAAAATTTTGTTTTGTACCCAGAAATCATCGCATGGATCAATATTTTATGCAAAAATAATGATTTCATCGTATTCAGCACATCAAAAAACGGTAGGATACTTGAATTCGAAAAAAACAAACTTGGCAAAAATGAAGTACCATAAAGCTCTCGACCCAGGCGGGGATCGTACTAGGACCTTCAGATTAGAAGTCTAATACTCTAACAGTTGCTCTATGCTTGCCTGACTTGTTTTTGGCAGGCTGATTTAAACGGACTATATGAGAAGAGCAGTGGTATTTTTTGTCTCAAATGATATTTTTGGACCGGGTTGGTATTTTAAGACCTAGAATTAAATTTTTCTTTGCTTACCGTGTCTTGCCCGATGATATAATCATAATATTCGTTAGATCCATTTGTAATAAATTTATATGTTGAAGACCTGGAACTATAAAATTTGTCACTATTGCAAGCACTCTCTTCTTGATTCCTACAAGTACTATCTTGAACTATCAAATCTGAACTTCCAGTATCAACTAAAACTTCAAATGGCTGTGGTGGAGTTCCAATAGTTATATTAATGAAGTAGGCTTCAGAAGTATAATAAATCGGGATTTTATCGGATTGTTGCCGTGAGTTAGACAGCAGCCGCGGATGGAATTTGTGTTTCAATTCAAGATTCGATTTATCTAAAATTAAGAGTGAAATATTATTAAATTTCAACTTCCTATATATTTATATACAGGGTGAGGCAAAATTACTGCACATTTTTTTATTCGATTTAAATGATAACAAACAATTA
Organism: Acrobeloides nanus; assembly: GCA_900406225.1. Classification (NCBI taxonomy): domain Eukaryota; kingdom Metazoa; phylum Nematoda; class Chromadorea; order Rhabditida; family Cephalobidae; genus Acrobeloides; species Acrobeloides nanus. Next base: position 1,783 of record OZJO01010052.1, read on the forward strand.
GATAAAAGAAAACAATTTTGAACAATAAAAAACAATATTTTCACTCGAAATGGCCTCCGTTCGATGCAATAACGGCATCTAAATGCCTTGGCCAGTCATCAATAGCCCTATTAATCATATCCTGGTTCAAATTTTCGAATCTTCGTTGATAGCGAAGCATTCTTGATGAAGTCCGGAAAATGCTCAGCAAGCCATTTTTGAGTTGAAATTTTGAACTTATCTGGGTTCTCATGGATACTGGCGTGAGAAGGAGCGCTATCTTGTTGGTAAACCCACTGGTTCCAATACTCGTTTTCGTCAGTTCCGTAATATTTAATTGCCCAAGTTTCTATCGGCTCAAGGATATCTTCGCGGTAAACATCTGTATCGATCTTGATACCAGTATGCGGATCAACTCCAAAAATTTCGGCAATTTCCTTTTTCTTCATCTTTCTAACAGCAAACAAGTAGCAGGGAGCTGGCCTAAACCAAGCTTTTTCTAGTTCCATGATTTATTTCGCTTAAGAAAAGTATATTCGCGATTAAAAAAGCAAAAAAAAATACAATTGTAAAGAGGAATAGACAATTCGAAGAAAAAACAAAAAATGTGCAGTAATTTTGCCTCACTCTGTATATATATTTTTATAATTTTCTTTGTCAATGCAAAATCTTTTGGATCCTGCTGGGAATCGAACTTGAGAGCAGTTTCAACAAACCGACTGTCTTCGCCACTCGGCCATCTGTGGCTTCTTAATCAGAATTATTAAATTTCAACTATAACATTTATATAAAACATGATATGGAGCTAAAAAATTTTCCTTGAAGGGTACCCCCATGATTTTGGTGTCATTTTTCTTCTCTCACTGAGCCCTATCGATTGGTATAGGCCGTGACGGAATTGGACTTAAGGTTACGGAGATAGCACAAACAGACAGAAATAGCCGTTTAACCTAATATACATGTGTAGTGTTCTTTGGCGCTATGTGCATAGATTCATAACATCATGTTTGTAATATTTGTGCCTGTTCGCAACTGCACTAATTGCAAGTTGGGGGATCACTAATTGTAATAGTGCGGCGTCACAAAATGTCCACGCAAAATCCAAAGTTCACATTTTCGTATAGTTAGACTATTTTTGTATTTTGAAAGTAAAAGAGTCTTTTTTGTGGCATACGGACCGTTGTTCCGCGAACATGTTACGCGACATCTATTTCATGACATTTGTTTCCGGCAGTTGTTTCCGCACACATATTTACAGACTGTCCCCTATGAATGGAATATTTATTTTTTAACCGCTTTTGACTTACTATTTGTAATAAAAAATATTTTTTATAGTTTAAAAATGAAAAGCCTGACAAATTTGAGAGAAGCTATTATTGTAGCGCACAACCGTGGAAAGAAACAAACTGAAATAGCTGATTTTTTGGGCANAAGCCTGACAAATTTGAGAGAAGCTATTATTGTAGCGCACAACCGTGGAAAGAAACAAACTGAAATAGCTGATTTTTGGGCATATCTCAAGAAGCCTTAAAATAAAAAATATTCCATTCATAGGGGACATATTGACATTTGTCACACGACACTTGTTCCGCGACAGATGTTTCGCGACAGATATTTCGCGACACTTGTTACTCAAAATTTTTTCCCCTTAATAAGTTCGACAGACAGGCTAGACAACTGGAACAAGTTTCGCGAAATATCTGTCGCGAAACATCTGTCGCGGAACAAGTGTCGCGAAATATCTGTCGCGTGAACAAGTGTCAGGAAATAAGTGTCGTCGGGCGTAAAGTTGCGGAACAACGGTCCGTATGCCTTTTTTGTGACTCCCCAAAAGGCATCACCTCATCCGCTCGAGTCTATTTTGATCTATTTCGGGTGGGGAATGCAAGACTTAACCGCAAAATAATAAACAGCCGCCTCCGCGACGAAGCCGAGAGGCGGACACTAGGATACACTAGACTAATTCGCCGATCCCCATTGTACCCATATCCCCCATATTTTAGGGCGCCACATGTCTATATTTTATAACTTGTCTTCAGCTTACCTTGTTTCAAAAATTGCCATTTTTTACTGACTCGTTTTCTCAATGAAATCTTATGAACATCAGCCAAAACATAGCACACGAATAATAACAGCAAAAAATACTTGTACATTTTTTAACTACGAGTACTAGCTAATTGCTTTGTCTGAGTTATATATTTATATATACAGTTTAAAGAACTAACAAAATCATCGTTTTTTTATATCAGAATTATTAAGACCAATTTATTTTAGTTTCCGCAAAGAAGTAAGAATAGTTCCGTAAACACGTATAAATATGTATACCAGACATGATAATACCAAATAAAATTGATAATAGAACAAAAGTTTAATCGTTTGACTTAATACTCGTGATGATTTTTGGGCAGGTGCATGCCATTTGCAAAGAAATTTTGGAGCTAGTGTCGAATAGGTACTCCAATAGCCAGCATAAAGTTTAAAGTCCTAGAAATCATGTTCAAACTACAGTGGCGAGCAAAAAAACCGGTCAAAGGGGAAATTTCACGTTTTTGATTTAAAATAACAAGTTTATCGATTTAAAACAATAACAAAGCGATAGAAACACAAAAAATCAATTAATATTTGGTGGGATATCCCTTGGCCTTGATAACAGCGTTCATTCAACGTGGCATTGACTCAATTAGGCCTTGAATAGTGTCCATTGGAATACGAGCCCACTCTTCTTGGAGAACACGGAAAAGCTCATTTTTGTTGCTGATATTTCGGCGGGCTAATCTTCGCTTCAGTACCTCCCACAAATGTTCGATCGGGACTTTGGGCAGGCCACTTCATGACCGGAATGTTGACTCGAGGATGACGGAACCAATGCTTAACAATATCCGCCGTGTGCTTCGGGTCACCGTCTTGTTGAAACTCGTCGAACCGGGCCCTGTTTCTCTTCCAATACGGCAACAGATTCGCGCGCAAAAGATCCCGGTAGACTTCCTTTGTCATTACCCCTTCAATCCGCGCCAAAGGACCCACACCACCTGCATCAATAAATATGCCAAAAGTTTGCAAAAACGTGAAATTTCCCCTTTGACCGGTTTTTTTTGCTCGCCACTGTATGATTTTTCTATTTTGTGGTGAAATTTTATTTTTTTTCTATATACAAATATGGAACAATAAAACAATATTTACAGTCAAAATCATAGCAAAATAATCAAATATTACACGGATAAAGCTCGGAAACATGGTTCCAAAAATTAAAGAATATTTCATCCGTCTTTCCAAAGCGTTCGTGCCATAAAAATTCATCGATGTGACTCTTGAGTTGTAAATCATGAATGCAAAATTCTGAAAATTTTTTCCGGGGGTCAAAAAATTGAAAAAAATGCGTCAAAATTAGGGGTTGCAAGTTTTAACCCCAACAAAATTATTTTTTGACCCCCGGAAAAATTTTTCAGAATTTTTCGATGCGCGCAATCGATTCCTCGCACAAAATTTCAAAATTTTACATAAAATAAAAATGTATGCGCTCACACGGACTGGAGGTCGCGAGTAGACTGGGCGGGATATGAATTGCGAATTGCTTGGGTCCACGAAATAACTTGGGACATGACAAAAATTTCGATTCTTGTGGGATCGAACCCGTGCCAATAACATGAATGGCCAGTGTCCTAGCCATTAAGTCATGAGAGCCCAGCCTATCAACATGACATAGAGTTTAAATTATAAAAAATATTATTTTTCAATATTTGCCACATAACCATAAGAAACAGTAGCCGTATCAAGAATTTCACGAAATTTATCAACAAGCTGTCCAAAATTTGGTCGATTGTCTGGATTTTCATCCCAACATTGTAGCATGATTTGATATGTATCATCACCCACAGTCTCTGGGCATTCCAACCTTTGTCCTCTAAGTAAATAGCTCACAATACTGTCCTTGTCGAAAAAAACTGGATAAGGAACTTTTCCATAGCTAAACATCTCGTACATGAGAACACCAAATGCCCAAACATCGGATTTTTCGGAGAAAATAAGCCGTGTAATCGCTTCAATGCTAAGCCATTTAACTGGTAATTTTTTAGGTAAAACTCCGGTATTATTTCCACCAGTTTCATTGATTATGGATAGACCGAAGTCAGAAATTTTGGCGTTGAAACTACCTGTTAATAAGATATTTCTGGCAGCCAAATCTCGGTGAACAATGTTTTTTGAAGCTATATATAGCATACCTATAAAATATTGTAGAGCATTTTTCGCCAAGAGAAAAAAGTTCATCACCCAATGTGCGTGAAAAAGTGGCACAAAATTCATTTTAAACGAGGAGGGTTCGATCCCGGAGGTGAAATTAAAGTTGCGCGGGATAGGGAAATGGATCGGGATTAGGGTTGCCACATGCCATTTCATAAACCGGAGCAAAAATCGGTAAAAGCCGGAGAAATTGTTTAAAAACCGTAGAAAATTTCATGACTCTTTTGCTGTATAAGATCCTTTAGCTAACAGTGACCAGCAGATTCGCTTTGACTAACTAGTGCAACGTTTGGCAAAGAAGCCGATTTCGTTTTATCGATTGGCTTGAAAAAGCTAGAATGTCTCGTTTCATCTAAAAAATATTATCCACCTTTGAACAAACATAATTAAAAAAGCGTAAAAAATAATGCCAATAAAAATTATGTAAAATAAAATTGGAAAAAAATGGAAAACAAGTGGGGACAGGTGGAAAACAGCTGTAAAACGACTTCTTTTTGCATAAAATAACCGTTTTAAACCATTCACAACAATTTCTGATCATTTTAATACAAAATTTCGAAAAATCAATTTTTATCAAAAATAATCACGCAAAAACAAATTGCTTCAGGTGGGAGTCGAACCTGAGCCTTCTGTATAAAAAGCGAGAGTAAAACGACTAAACTAAAGTAGCAGATTTATAAAGAGCTTTTTAAAATTAGCTATGAACTAAGCTACCATTTGGTTAACGCGATTTTTAAAAGACGAGAACTTTTTTTCTATAAATCCGATTTTTATGGTTTTGGTAGCAAAAAATTCCTCAGATTCTATAGAAAAAAAGTACCAGACGAAATCTTTTTTACTAACTTAGAAGCTGAGATATTCAAATTTTTGTCCAAAAAATACCACAAAATTTTGAATATCTCAGCTTCTACGTTAGTAAAAAAGATTTCGTCTGGTACTTTTTTTCTATAGAATCTGAGGAATTTTTTGCCACCAAAACCATAAAAATCGGATTTATAGAAAAAAAGTTCTCATCTTTTGAAGTTTTCATTATTTTCAGTAATTTTCAAACGCATTTTTAGAAAAATAAAAAAGTGAAACATGCCAAAATTCTTTTTGGAAATAAAGATTTAAACGTATAGAAAATAATAAAAAAGGAATGGTTGGATTTCATGACTTATTCTCCGAGATATCCAATTTTTTGTCTACATACTCCTGTTCAGGACTTCGAAAAATTTTCGCAACATTCAACTTTTTTGTTTTAGCAGATAAAATTTTAATTTTTTTAAAATTTATGTTATTAGGTATTAGAGAAAACGTTTTTTATACAAATTTCATGTGTCCCCATTTTTGACCCACTTTGGTCAGCCGTGATTGATAAAAATTTTCTAGAAAATGTTGAAATAACAAACTTTCCGTTTAATACCCATTTTTATAACATTAGAAAGAAAAGTTTAAAAACCGGAGAAAATGTCAAAAACCGGAGTAATTTCTCCGGTTCCGGAACGATGTGGCAACCCTAATCGGGATCGGTAAACCCGACTTTAAAAAATAGAAAGATTACCACTTGCAATTTGCCATAATATTGAGCAGAAAATCTTAAATGGTTCAATGTTTAGGCTTCTAAACGATCGTACATAAGCCAATAAATCTTTCTCTGCCAATTCGAAAACGACCACCGTTTTTTCGGCCAAGAAGCAAATCCCTAACATACTGATCACGTGTTCATGATAGCCGATTCTCTTCATTGAATCGATTTCTCGAAACAATTGCTCCGCTTCATCTTGTCCAATACTCGACGGCATTTTGATAGCCACTTTGCAGTCTTGAAAGCGTTGTGTTCCCAACCTTTTCGTCGAAACTGTCAATGGCGATTGTCCATAGAGAAAGCCGTTGTAGACGGTAGAACTAGCACCATGGCCGAGTGGGCTTTCATAGTAAATGCGGAGTTTCTTTTTGGATATCGTAAACTCGTCGCGTTTTTCTTTCAGATCTTCGACTTCTTCCGGTGAAAGTTGTTTTTGATTTTTTAATATATCTACGATGAAGTCGAGACGCTTTTTATTTTTTCGTACATGATAAAAGTAGCACGAAGCTGTAATTATCACGACAAGAATTGCGAATAAGATTGCTGAGGAGATTATTAAAATAAGTGATCTTTTGTATCCAGGATCCCTTTCATCAATAATAGGAATAGTATAATGTTGAGCTTCGTAACGGATTAAGACTCCCTGTGTAGCGACATCTCCACCCATAAAAAAAACTAAAGCTTGACTGCCATTAAATACATATGTTTCATTGAAAGCGGTTCTATTTGCGATTTTTTGAATTATATTAATGCCATTTGTTATTTGTAGTTGTCCAGATTCAGGAACATCCGCAAATACAATGGTCAACTTGAATGTCGTATATCCAGTACTGTTTATGTTCTTGATGGTTTGAAAAAATTCCTGGCCATATGCTTCAAAAGGATAATAACGTGATTGGATCATTCCGATGCCGTAGTCGTTGAATGTCTGAAATTATTAAACCTACCGATATAACTGATACATGTATAGAGGGATTTTTTTTTAAACTTTGTGTGGGGGGTCTTATGTTTTGCAATCTTTTGCGTGGAGGTTGGGGGTGATTCAAAGGGAAGAGGGGAGGTCTTGCGTGAGATATCATCATTTTTTGGAACTCTCAGCATGGGGCGTTAATTAGCACCCCCTATACATCACGGCGCATCAAAGTGTGCAAAAAAATGGGAACATTCAAAAAAGCTTGATAAAACGCTTGAATACATTGCTAATAACATGTTTAACAAAAAAATTTTCTCGGTTTAAACACTAAACTTTTGTTTTCGATTTTTTAATTTTTTTTCTAAGTTCGAAAATAAGACGTTTATTGCATATGAACAAAAATTGTCATAACTCCGCGAAAACGGCATGAAATTTGATAATTCTTTTTTTAATAATATTCTACAGATTCTAATCTATCTTTATATCAGAGAATTTTTTGGAAAAAAACAATGTCTTCAATTTTTAAAACGCCTTTGAATTTTTGACTTTTTTTTGTAACTTTAAGGCCTAATAACTTTTTAAGATACCATCCATTTTTCGTGATCGATAGCTTAAACGATTGCTAAGTAGTTATAAAACAACGCCTAGTTACGTTTTTCTTTTTTAATTTCATAAAATGCCAGTTTTCTTGTAAAATCTGTAAATTTTATGTAGTTTTTGACACCTTTTTTGATATATAAAAAGATTTTTCTTTTGCAACCGGGAAAATCGCAACTAGGTAATGTTATATAACTCATTAGCAATCGTTTGAGCTATCGATGACAAAAACGGACGGCACCTTAAAAAGTTATTAGTCTTTGAAGTTTTCCAGTAATTACCATATTTTTCACTACACATTTATGCAAAAACAAAAAGTTTTAGTTGTCACATTTCTGGTCACTCCCTTGTTAGTTAATTTTCGCTTCAATACACCCTCGCCTTCCCTGAATCAGGGTCAGCGAAGCGTTTTCAGGCTTTGAAAATGCGCGCAATCGATTTCCCGCCTAGAAAAACCCCCTAGGACAAGTTTCTGGCCGATTTTATAGCGTTTTTGAGGGTGTTCCCACTTTTTGCACGTTTTGATGCGCCATGACATGTATATCTACTAACCTGTATTGGATTATTAATATAATTTAAACTTTCACATTCAATATATAGGTGTCCACTAGGTGGGATAATAAAAGAAACCATATTCCCATATATTATCGTATTATTCCAATACTTGGCGGTAGTTGACGAAAACGAAAACAATTCATACGTTTCATTATAACCAAATACAGCTTTTACTATACCCTCGCCGTTAAACTTCAAATTCAAAATTTTAAATATATTTATATAGATAAGTGTCGAGTTAATCGGGCTAGTTACTGTTGCAACATTTGATGTTGCCGGTAAGATCGTTAACAAACAGTTGCCAGAATTTGATGCTGCCATTTCGATGTGCTTGCTATGTAATACACCTTTTTGGGTAAAATTTAATAGACATACTCACGTTACACGGCGTACATTAAGGGTGTCTCTATAGATTAGTTGAAAAAACTTAAACGGCAAAGGACGACCATCGTTAGGCATCAATTGATAATATAGTGTTAATATGCCATTTTGGGATGTTATTGGAAGAAAAGAAGTATTAAAAGGGTCTATTTCTTTTAAAAAATTGGTATAATTCAATGCTTCATAAACATAAATGAAAGATGCATCCTGATCCAATCTATAGTTTGAAATTGGAAGAATGCTGGCAACATATAGATCTAATGTACTACTATTTTCAATCTTGGCAGTGATAGACGAGCCACTATAGTAGCCGTACGGATAAATGCCATTAATCGAGATAATTGGCAATTCTTTGTTTAAAACAACATTATGCTATAAACAAATGTTATAAAAAACAATATTACTCTATGGTCATTTTTCCAAACATCTTTGGGCTGTACTCACACATGGGCAAGCAGGAGGTACTGGGTCTCAAAATATGAATTGGTCCCAAAAGTCACTATCAAAAAAGTCGACAGGCAGTGGTGTAGCCAGACTCCAAGAATGGGGTGGGGGAAACCTTTTCAAAAAAGTTTTTCACGGCGGCGTGACGGCTACGAAAAATTGAACTAGAGTCGCTGAAATTTTTTTTCTTCTATAAGTTTTCTATCATGTTCTACTGATTTAAAAAACATTGGAGTTTTAGGTGTGCTACCTCCGTGTGACCTCTAGAGCACAGGTTCTTTATACCAAAAAGTCACCTATCTTGGAGGGTCTATATCTCGGTACTAACAAATCAGATTCCAATGATTCTTGCATTATTTTTTAGCCCTAAAACATAGCTAAAAAATAAGCTATTAATATTGCTTTATCGATTTGTCAGCGTCGAGATATGCGACATCGAAGATTGACTCAAAATCGCATATTTGGCTTCAGATGCCCAACTTCAAAAATCTATATCTCTGCACTACTAAAAGATTTTTCGATAACTCCTTCTATATTTTATGCTTCTGATACAGAACTAACTTTCTACGGAAAGTTTTTTGCCGAAAACCTCACTTTTACTTGGATACGGGACTTAGAAAAAAGAACAAATTTTTTATTTAAAGGGGGTAAGAATCGTGACTGCATCTCTGTCAGAAAATTTTTTCTGTCAGAAAACCCCTAGAAAGTGACTTTCTAGGGGTAAGTTTATACGAGGAATCGATTGCGCGCATCGAAAAATTCTGACGAATTTTCCGGGGATCAAAAAATTGAAAAAAATGCGTCAAAATTAGGGGTTACAAGTTTTAACCCCAACAAAATCATTTTTAGGGGTAAGTTTATACGAGGAATCGATTGCGCGCAGTATACACACTGTTCCGGTCACAATGTTATGCACATAAAACTGTGACGGAACAGTTCTGTGCAGATCACAGTATATGTATTATGCACAACACAGGGCAAGCAAAATGATCCGGAACTCTTTGTGACCGGAACTCAACCCTAGAAAGATTTTATAATACATGGCGAGCGAAAGTTTGCAAAAAGTCTAATCATTGAAACCACCATAGCGCAGTGGAAAATCTGCGACTTTGCATGCCTATGAGCCTGTATAAAGATCAGACATTAGCTGCGAGCTGTTGACAGCTGCTTGCAGTAGCTGCGCGCTGCATGCAGCTGCTACGCAGCATAAACAGTTGCTCAAGTTGCGCATCTACTACGAGCAGTAGCTGATTGACTCACGCAGCTACTGTTTTTGCTAAACAGCAGCTGCAAGCAGCGCTCATGCTTGTAATGTAATCGACATGGATCAACCATATCAGTGTAATTTCAACGGAAAATACATCATAGTTATCAATTTACCACCTAGAGCCTCCCGCAAAATTCACTGTGCATTTTTATAGTGGTATATATACAAATTAGGGATGTTGTATTGGCATTAATATCGGTATAAAATTTCTGTATATCAATATAAATATCGAAAAATGTTATATTGGTATTATACCGATACGAAGATACCGAAAAAATTTTATTTCGGTATTTTATCGATATAAAAATATTGAAAAGGCAAGTCGCAGATTTTCCACTACGCTATGGTGGTTGCAACTTGCAATGAACTAGACTTTTTGGAAACTTTCGTTCGCCGTGAATAGGATACTTGATAATAGACATTTTCGGATATTAGACTTTCCAACTCAAGTTCAAGCATCCAATTACAGTTGAGTGGGCCACAAGTGGGTTCAGAGCTTGAGCTAAAAAATAAGCACAACTGTGTTTCTTGAGATAGAGCCGCATAGTAAGACGTGTCGTTGCCAAATTGAAAGAATTGATTTATACTAATTAACGAAGTGTCACTTATGCAATTCGTTAATGTTAAATTATCTGATTCCCGAAGAAATATGTATCCTGCTTCTTGATCTGTGAAAATTATGTTGTAGTCTTGAGAGTAATTGATATGAATCGTCCATTTACATGTTATATTAGGGCAAAAGTTGCCACCGTCGCTGTTTGTTGGAGATATATAGAATGAAGGATTACTTGAATTTAGATAAAGATCAGATGGTTGACTACAACTACAGGGATCAAAAGAAGAAGTACTAAGAGTTTCATATGATTGTGTAGATAATTCATACAAATTTGGCAAAGTTGGTGAACTATTATGTTGGAAATTGTTCTCTAGACTGACAAAATCATTGCATGTTATTATGTCTAGCACATAAGTATGAAGAAAAATAAAACAAAACCAAAAATAAGACATATCAAAGGTTCCGTAGAGTGAAATTTCTTAAAGAAGAAATTCTTTATATCATGTATACTATTTCATATGATAAAATTTCATTGACGTTGAATTGATTTTACACTACATTGCTGTGTTGTGAGACCCGACAGATTAGTTTAAATAAACGGATTATACTGCTGGACTCATAACTCCGTACCTTATTTTTGGTTTAATTTTGAAGATTTTTGATATTTTCCTCATGATCAAAGCACGCATACTTTAAATTTTTAATATTAAGTACAAAATTATGTTGAATAAATAGATCCGAGGAGAAAAAATTTTGCCTGAAATTAATGTTTGTTTAACCCGTTAGATACCACACATCAGACCAAACTAATGGAAATTTTAAAAAACTTGAAATCGAAAAATCTGAATTCTAGGAACGATTATATGGGTCCTGAATATGATAATTGTAAAAAAAATTTTAAACTTTTTCTATTCACCCGACGAGTTATGATCATTTCTTTTTTATTACTACAGGGCGGCAAGAAATAACGTTTCGAACTCAGTATTTCGAGGATTTGTAAGTCAATTTCCATCCGTCTGACAAAAATTTTGTATAGAAAAATATTCCTCGCGTCGAGACGCATCCAATTCTGTGGTCGATGCCGTGATTTGGGTTGATCGAAGCCGAGGGATAGTCAATTTTTTGACATAGGGGTAAAAAAGGGACCTCTTCACAAAAATGCACTGTAGTCATAGGATGATACTCCCCGACTGCGCCGGGGGATGCCCACCCTGTTGATCTGCAGACTAAGGTCACAATAAGATGATACCCCCCCCCCTAAACAGCTTTAAATTAAATCCTGCTAATAACTAGGCATTCAAAGTATAACAATGTTCCAAAGGAAAAAAACCCCTTTTTTGAAATGATGATCATAACTCGTCGGGTAAATAGAAAAAGTTTAAAATTTTTTTACAATTATCATATTTAGGACCCATATAATCGTTCCTAGAATTCCGATTTTTCGATTTCAAGTTTTTTATTTTTGGTCTGATGTGGGTCACTATACCGAGATGTCACTATATGGGTTCTTGACTGTAAGTTTTCTTTTGTGGTGCTGGAAAGTTTTTCTATCACAAGAAAAAGTTAGTGATGAATTACTTCATTAGTTTTGAATTGCTCTATTTATTCCACGAAAACCTGATTTTATTTATTGATTGTGTTTTTTTTAACATACCTTGGACTGATATAATCTTCTTATACAGGTATTAGAAATACAAGGTATGTTAAAGTTGTGAGTTTGTTATAAAATTTTGTGCCACTCTATTTTATTCAACACAATCAATAAATAAAATCAGGTTTTCGTGGAATAAATAGAGCAATTCAAAACTAATGAAGTAACTCAGAAAATTCGTATTCATTGAATCAGGGCCATGCAAGCATTTTCATGCTTCGATTATGTACGCAATCAATTCCTCGTTTAGAAAAACCCTAGTACATCAAAAATTTCGTCCAAAATCAACCTCTATAGCCAAATATCAACATTTTAAAATTAAGTTGCAACATTGAAAAACCGCAATTTTTCGAAAAAGTCTGTATATTGACACGAAATCATAACTTCTTCTCAAAAAGACCTATTGGATCGTATTCAGCATGCGCTCTTGCCAAATACAAAAAAATTTTTGTCGAAAACGGATTTATGGATCGAGAGTTAGTAGAAGAAAGCTTGGTGCAGCAATACTTTTCGAACAATCTAATAAGCGCATTCCCGAAGCTTGAAAACGCTTCCCTGACCCTGATTCAGGGAAATTAGTACATGTTGGATTTTCGCTTCAATATACACTCTTATTTCCTTGAATCAGGGTCAAGGAGGCATTTTCAAGATTCGGGAATCCACGCAATCGATTCCTCACATAAATTTACCCCCGGAAAGTAATTTTCAGACAGAAGATCTAAAAATTTTCGATTTTCGCTTCAATACACACACCCTGATTCGTAATTGATATTTGCCACTTTTTCTATTTTGGCATGTAACATCCCTAATTAAACCTCTGATGTAGTCTTGAAATTTTGAAAAAGGAACTCTATTGGCGTCAATTTTTATCAATTACGTCAATACGTGATAGAGCACAAAATTTGGAGCATTTTTTGCTCTTACGGCACTACTTTAAAATCTAACCGTAAAAAGTTATGAGCGAAACAAAATTGCGGAAAAATTTTCAAACGAGTTTGAACATTGAAACAAAGAGCTGGATCAATCAGATAGTTTATTGAAACGATTTAATAAATCATTCTAAAATTCAAAAAGTTTGAACATTTAGAAAAAATACCGCATTTTTTATAACTTGACGAGACAAATAAAATGACACCAAGATTATCGAATTTGAAAAATGTTTTGGTTATTGAAACGAAATCCCTGATTCATGGTTTTCGTTTCAATAAACCAACCAAATTTTCTTTTTAAATTTTATTGAAAATTCCAAATATACAAAATCGATATGTCATACAAAAACTATGCAGTTACAAATGGACTAGAGAATATTAGCTTATATTTACAGACACACTTCAAAAATTAGTCTTCTTCAAAATCTTCACAAATTAATCGAAGTCAATTCTCGGACATCCAGTGTTTCGATTTCTGTGCTATGAGTACATACGCTGTTGGATCTGCTATTGCTTGCGCATTGAGCCTAAAAGAATTCAATTTTATATAACTATAACAGTAACTAATAGGATTATAAGATTCCATTTGGGATGGGTACAAAAAAACTTTCAAGCAAAAACTTCCACTAAAAAATCAGGAGGATTTTTTAGTTTTTTCGATCTCTCGCCGATTTTGGATTAGGGCCTATGATTCCATGGACAAGTCACTGATATTAATATATTTAGGCTAGCGGCAATCTGATGAATCCCTCTTTTCATCCGAAAATTCCCTCATTAGGATTAGGCTTGGGCTTGGGCTTAGGCTTAGGCTTGGGCTTAGGCTTAAGCTTAGGCTTGGGCTTAGGCTTGAGCTTGGGTTTAGGCTTGAGCTTGGGTTTAGGCTTAGGCTTGGGCTTAGGCTTGGGCTTAGGCTTAGGCTTAGGCTTGGACTTGGGCCTAGGCTTGGGCTTGGGCTTAGGCCTAGGCTTGGGCTTAGGCTTGAGCTTAGGCTTAGACTTGGGCTTAGACTTGGGCTTAGGCTTGGGCTTAGTCTTAGGCTTGGGCTTAGGCTTAGGCTTAGGCTTAGGCTTAGCTTGGGCTTAGGCTTGGGCTTAGGCTTAAGCTTGGGCTTACAAGGAACCGTCGAGAATTGATAAAATTCAGATGACTTATTTTCTTTAATATATTTTAGACTAGTGGCAATCTGATGAATCTCTCTTTCCATCCGACAAAATTCCCCCATTTTCGATAGATTCTCATAAAATTTTACCTGCACAGTAACAAATTCAATGCCATGTTCATGTTGAAGTTTTTTATGCGCTTGATAGACAATATGGTTCAAATCGGCATCTTTTATAGTTTCCAAGTGTACTGAGATTGAGGTACTGTCCATTTTTAAGGACCATATTCTCATGCTGTGTACCCCTTCCACGCCTTTTATAGATAATAGATTAGTTTGTACGCTCTCTATGTCAATATGGGTTGGTGCAGCTTCCATGAGGACACGTATCGTGTCTTTTGCAACTCCGGCAGTTGTGATCTGAAAATATTTGTATAGGTATAGATTTAGGCTTAGGTTTAAACTTAGCCTTGGACTTAGGATTAGTATTGGGCTTAGGATTGGGCTTGAGTTTAGGCTTGAACTTAGGCTTACTAGGAATAGGCTTATGTATAATTTTACTTACCAAAACTAGCACGCTGAACAAGAATGTACATATAGGATCAGCTAGTTCAAAATGAGTAAATTTGATAATGATAGCTGCTACTAAGACACCCAAGGATTGCACCAAGTCTCCCAACACGTGCACAAAAGCGGCTCTAATATTGAGATTTTCTTGACCATGTCCATGCCCATGTCCATGATCATGTCCATGATCATGACCATGCCCCTTGTGTTCATGATGTCCAACTTCGATGTGGGGATCCTAAAATTCGAATATATAGGGCTATTTAAAAATTTACATTTTAGGCTTGGTCAGATACCTTCATTCCCCTCCCAAAGTTATGCAAGCTCTTCCGAGATATTTAAATTTTTAGACACTTACCCCATTTTTAGTCGGGTGAACATGAGAGCCATGCTCATGCGAATGTGAAACACCAAAATGGGTATGTCCAGTCTTGCCAAAGTATAAAATAAAGCCCATGATTATATTGAAGATAACACCAATCCCTGCAGTGACCATCATGGTATCGGCTTCGATTTCGTAATCTCCATGGATGATTCGAACAATAGCCAAATAGACCAGAATCAGGGTCAATATCCATACTATTATTATGCATTTTAACTTTTTATTTTTTACCTTAACTCCCGGTTTTTTACTTAAAACAGGTTCTACTCCAGTTTTAGTTGCGCGCCGGATTGGCGGGAGTCGAACCCGCACCTACATATTGATAGCCTGGCTTCTTAGCCACTAGGCTATGGACGCCCAAATGGAGTATAAGTGATTTTTATATATTATATGCCTTACCTAGTCAAAGCACCAAGAACCTCGGCTCTTTGATACCCAAATGAAAACCTATTCGTAGGCTGCTTTTTCGCCAAATGTATAGCCAAAATCGAAATCATGAAGCTGGCCAAATCCGAGATCATATGAAAAGCATCGGTCATGATGGCCAAGCTGTGCGCCAAGTACCCACCAGCCACTTCCAACATTATAAATAAACATAGTAGCACCGATGCAAACATTAAGACTTTTTGGGCACGACTAAAAATTTTTTTCGAAATTTTTGCCAAAATTCAAAAAATGCTATACTTGGAAGCATCATTTTTGGTAGATTTTCGAGTTTTGTTGAGCTCTTTGTCACAATAGTACAGAGGGAAATCATCTTTTAAGTTGGCCATATCCACAACGGAACTTTGTACGGTATCCGATCGAGTACGGTCCATTTTTAAGTCCTAAAATTTTCGATTTGAATTTTTTGAAATTAGTAGGCTTATTTGGTAACACAAAAATTGTGCATCAGTTGAAAAAATTTCAACTGATACACAATTATAACGTTTATAACCTATATAACTTTTTTCTAGCTTTATGAAAAATTTCGGCTACTTAGTAAAGTGGATAAGGAAGCCGCCCGTCCGATCTGGCAAGTTAAGCAACGTTGGGCCCGCTAATAGTTTTTCGTATATCGAAATTTTTGTCCTAGTGGGATTGAACCTGCGGGCCCAACGTTGCTTAATTTGTCAGATTCCTTATCCACTTCGTCAAGCTGCCGACATTTTTCGTAAAGATGAAAAACGTTATAATTAAAAGATCTATTTTTATTCTAGAAAAATTAAAAATGCACAATGTTTTGTCATACGCATTATTTTATAGGAAAAAATCTTCACTATGATAAGACAGTGTTATTAAGAATAGGAGATCGTGGGCCTATCACTAAAAAGTCCATTAAGCCTTTTCTTCTCTTATTCAGCTGATAAGCTACATGAAAGAAGAAGAAGAGAACAATAGATTTATGAAGTAGAATAGCGTCATTTTTTCAATAAATTTATAGTTCAGGTACCTCTTTGGGTATGTTTCATCAATTTTATAAGGCCATTGATTAAAAATTAAAATTTAAGAAGTGAATCATTTAAGGTTTTGTAAATAGGGTAAATTTTGAATAGAAAACGTTATAAGTTAAGCCTAAGCCAGTGGCAAGGGGGCAGGTGTCCCCTAGTGGGTCAAAATTTTAAAAAATCCCTGCGGCGTCGCTTCGTGCATGCCACTTGTAAGCCTAAGTATAAGCCTAAGAAAAGTCCAAGCATAAGAATAAGCCTAAGCCTAAAGCTTAAAACTAAGCCTAATCTAAGCTTAACTCTAAGCCTAAGCCTAAATCTAAGCCTAAGAATAAGCCTAAGTTTAAGTCTAAGCCTAATCTTAAGACTAAACCTAAGCACAAGCCTAAGCTTAAGCCTAAGTCAAAGCCTAAATCTAAGCCAAAGCCTAAGTCTAAGCCTAAGCCCCAGTGCAACAGAAAAATCAATTTTCCGGAAATAAGTCTATCATGTAAAACTGCGCTCACTGATCATTTTTTATCTTTACATCATTTGGAATCATTTGATGCCCTCCTTGTGATCACTTTTGAAATTAACGATGCTCATGATTAATTTACAATTTTTCATCTTCGCAATTAATATTTTTAAAATTTTTGATTTTTGAAACCAATGAAAAATTGCTCTTTTTTCTATTTTCATTTCTCGTCTTTTAAGTTACTTCTACAAAATTTGTACAGTTTTTTGGTTCTTCTGATCAATGACGTTGCGTTCATTGAACAACAAGAATGTTGTTTTCCGTACTTAATCCAATTAGCCGTAGGGTCCCCCGGAGTTCCGCATGCTCTCGTATGTGTAGAGAAATTGGTAAACTTATTGTTGTCAAATAGAGTAAATCAATATACAAATTCTTTACAAAGTAAGTATGAAAATAAGTACGAAACTTGTTGATATCAAGTGATATTGTGACTGAGAAAGTTGGCTATTTTTAAAAGAGCAAAATTTGTGCAAAACTTAACAAAAATATGGCACAAATAATATTGCAGAAAATTCCTTTTTTTGATTCATCAAAAAATTAAGCCTTAGATTATTATATGCTTCGGTTTAGGCTTAGGTTTAGGCTTAAGTTTAGGCTTAGGCTTGGGCTTAGGCTTGGGCTTAGGCTTAGGCTTGGGCTTAAGCTTGGGCTTAGGCTTGAGCTTGGGCTTAGGCTTATTCTTAGGCTTAAGCTTAGGCTTAAGCTTAGATTTAGGCTTAGGCTTACTTATATCTTTTTCTATTCAAATTTGAATCAATTACGAGCTATTTACTCCTTTTGTTTTATCTAAATTACTGATGGTAAAGATTTTTCCTTTTTTCGCAAGATCACAGAACTTTTTTGTGCGACGCATCAACAAATTGATAAAGACCATAAATTGATTTTTTCTAGCGCGGATCTTGGTGAAGAAATTTTACGGGAATCCTATCAATCAAGGATATTAAACGCTTTTGTTCAACTGCGTTTCAACTTATTTAGTATTCCGGTTCAACGAACCAAAACCGGGTTCGGGTGTTAATTGCGCGCCGAAATTTCTCGACCTACTACGAGAGTGAAATGGGAGAAAAATTCTCGACAATTTTCCCGAAATTTTCGATTTCATATCCAGAATCAAGGTTGACATGGCAGAATCAAGGTTGAATGGCAGTTTTGAAAAATTACAAAAGAGGTCAAGGGAAATTTGAAGGGCCAACAAACTTATAAATTTAATTTGAACAAATTTGTTTAATGTCTGTGTGTCTAATCTTAAGCCTAAGCCTAAAGTCTGTGCGTGCGGACTAACTTTTGAAGGTGCGATCCAAACCCTTCTATCGATATACCATTGTGACGAGGACAAAATTCTAAGACGTTTGACACCACTATGCGTTTCTAAATGGAACCGTATGGATCCATCTGATCACTGTCAACCGTACGGCTCCCCGTGGCCCCTTAGACCACCCGTACGACCCCGTAGGCCATTCGTACGGGGGTCATGGGGATCGTACGGGAGGCCTACGGAGCTATGGGGAGCCGTATGGTTCACGGTTGACAGTGATCAGTACGGATCCGTACGGTTGACGGTACGGTTCAACTTAGGAACGCACTCAACATTTATGAATTTGGTAAAAAATTTTTTTCGATTTTTCCCCCTTGGATCCCGGTTCATAAGGATTTTCTTCATAACAAAAATTTTTTCTCAAAAAGTAATGTTACACAAAGTTGTTCCTGAGACCACGACGGACAACTTTGTGGAACATCGCTTTTTGTGAAAAAATTTCTGTTATAAAGAAAATCCATACGATCTGGGGCACAAAAAATCGCAAAAAGCCACTTTTGTGGCCCACCTTTTATATTAAAACCTGCTTGATTTTCAACAAAAAAACAATTAAATAGATACAGGTTTTAAAAAAACGAGTTAATTTTCGTTTAAAAATTCAAAACAAAATTAACAAAAATAATTAAGTAATTAATAGAGAGAGAATTTTGATAGACAAAGACTTCAAATTGTTGTGACATTGTCAAAATTCTTACACTTGATTGATGAGCAGGAACAAAAGAAAAGTACAGGGTGTTTAAGCATGGGTTCCCTGATAAGAAAATTCGATCATCGAGAGAAAAAAGATTTTTGGACATGTAAGTTGCTAAAGTCCATTTTCGCCGTCAATGGGAAAAAAGTCCGGAGGCGATGATATGGGGCTAAAAAATTTTCCTTCAAGGGTACCCCCATGATTTTTGTGTCATTTTTCTTCGCCCACCGACCTCTATCGGTTGGTATAGGTCGTGACGGAATTGGACTTAAGATGACAGAGATTGCACAAACAGACAGACACACATAGCACGTTTAATGTTTTAGGATTTTCTCGAAAAGGGTGTCTCCGATTTTCACAAAAATTGGGGGTACCACCGTTTTTTGATGCGCTCTACAAGATGGCGTTGTTATTTTTTAAAAATTCCACAAGAAAAAATTCAGGTTTTCGCTTTAATACACAAGTTTACCCAAAAAATCTTTTTTCCTCGGTGAGAAATCGAATTTTCTTATCGGGGAACTCATGCTTTTGAACACCCTGTATATTGTAAAATGCCTCGTCAAATTTTGATCAATAAAATTTGTTTTCAAGATTAAAAAGCATAAATTTTCACGCAAAATTAGAAACCATATGATCAGAAAGAAGCATAGTTCTCTCGGTATGCCGCCGGACCNTCAATAAAATTTGTTTTCAAGATTAAAAAGCATAAATTTTCACGCAAAATTAGAAACCATATGATCAGAAAGAAGCATAATTCTCTCGGTATGCCGCCGGACCGTCCGATCTTGCAAGTTAAGCAACGTTGGCCGGAGCGTCTAAGTTCGGTTTCCGAAGCCTTGGGCATGTGGAATCCCTTGGCTCCGGGGCAAAAGCCCCAGTAATTCGGGAGTAACTCCTGTTGTGGGCTGCGCACCCCTCATCCCTCCTGAAAATGAATAGAAAGAGAGTGAGGCAGAAAAAAAATAATCAAATAAGTTCTAAAAATTTTCTTGCCTCGGGTTAATATGTTTGGTGGTTTGGAACCTAGTACTATCGTGCGTGAGAATTTTAGTTCCTATCGGTGCAAAAAAAAGGGGGGGGGGTGATTTTTGAAATTTTTTGGAGAGGGAGGGGGTTTGATTAACTTTTCGAAGACCAAAAGTTAGATTTTAGGCTTACGTTTAAGCTTAAGCTTAGGCTTAGGCTTAGGCTTAGGCTTAAGCTTAGGCTTAAGCTTAGGCTTAAGCTTAGGCTTAGGCTTATTAAATTGCTCTTATTTTGAATATTTGTTCCACTTGCGTAATTTGGGTATATCCTGTGCACAGTGGCATTTCTGGTGAGCCTTTTGATCTTAGAAAGTTCTATCCGCACAGGATTGGGCTGGATAAGGGAGGTTGGGTGGACCGGCAAAAAAACGTTTAGGCTTATTCTTAGGTTTAGGCTTAAGCTTAGGCTTATGCTTAGCCTATGGCAGTGACTGGGGCTAGACATAATTTACTACCTTGTCATCTTAGACTGGTATCAAGTAATAAGATGACAAGGTATTCATTATGTCTATCCCCAGCCCATCCCTAACTGTTTTGACTATCCCCATTCGAGCTATAGATGTTTTGACTATCCNTCAAGTAATAAGATGACAAGGTATTCATTATGTCTATCCCCAGCCCATCCCTAACTGTTTTGACTATCCCCATTCGAGCTATAGATGTTTTGACTATCCCCAATCCATCCATAGTTGTTTTGACTATCCCCGTATACAGCAGGACTAACTTGTCATCCTTGGGACTAACTTCTCACTCTGGGACTAACTTGTCCATGGAACTAACCTTTCATCCAAGACCCATGCTGGATCCCCCAGCTACGTCTTTGAGACCCACCCCCTCTTTGTCCAACTATTGTATGGTTATGCCATTGCTTGTAAATGATAAAAGAATTGGACAATCATTTTTTTAATTGTAATTTTTAAATTTTACGTAAAAAATTAATTTAAAAATTTTATGGCAAAATCTACCTGAGGCATAGAAAGACTTCGGGGCAGGATTCTAACAAACGCCAAATTTCGGCTCATCTTTTTCTCAAGAATCAAGATCAAGAACTTAGGTCAGTGAAGAAAAAAATATGTTGACGATCAAATCTGCCGCCGCTCATGAGACCAACCAAACACACGCGACTGACCAAAATTGAATGATGCGAAAAGTATGTATGTGGGAGAATGAAAACCGTTCGAGAATAATTCGAGGTAATTTGCGAATGCAACACACGAAGACAACGACTAAATAGCGCTCAACGCCGAGAGTGACATCTTCAAAAAGGTTTAGGAGCACAGCCGGAACTGGGTAAATGATGTTGTGGGGGAAACAACTACTTTTGATCTATCACTTGAACTCAAGATTATGTTCTCTATGAAAGAAGTTGTGAAAATCAACAATAGGAAAGAGAAATTGCTCTTGATCTTATGTGGTTTTCTCTTGGAGGTTTTTTGGGTCAAAATGAGAACTGTTTGAATGGAAGAGGAGGATGAATTTTGGATGATTTGTGCGAGGTTGTAAAAAGTCTATGCTCATTAAAAAAGTTGCAATAACACATTGCCGATGTTAAGTGATTAGTTTTTTGGAAAGTACATTTAATGAGGAATATTATTTTGCAAAAATTTTTTGAAAAAAAGTTTGTTGCAAATTGTAAAAACGAAAATTTTGTCCTTCATAGTTCAGTGGTAATGTGCTTGGCTTTGGCTTTAAAGGGCCGAGGGTTCGATTCCCCGATCGAAATCACTTGTGCTGCAAATATATTATGCTGCAAAAAAAGATTTAATAAAGGCAAAAAAAGTTATTTCGATCGAGGAATCGAACCCTCGACCCTTTAAAGCCAAAGTCGAGCACATTACCACTGAACTATGAAGGACAAAATTTTCTGTTTTTACAATTCAAACAAACTTTTGAAACAAACTTCTTTTCAAAAAATTTTTGCAGCATAATATTACTCATTAGATGTACTTCCCGAAAAACTATTAATCGAAAAATTTTTGTCGGCAGGGAAGTGTTAAAGGGGGGAGTCAACTTTGCAGCAGCACTCGGGAGACCATTTCTAGCAGAGTTTTTATCATAACTTTTGATAGATAATCCGTTTGACTTGGTTGTGGTGTCATTTTGAAGCTCAGAATCTGGGCTTCAAAATGACACCAAAACCAAGCCAAACGGATTTATTTATCAAAAGTTATGATAAAAACTCTGCTAGAAATGCTCTCCCGAGTGCTGCTGCAAAGTTGACTCCCCTTTAAGGGGGACCAAGAGAATTTTAAGAAAAATAAAAAATTTTAAAATATCTTACTATAAGGTAGATAACCATGGATCAGTGGTCTAGTGGTCAAAAAACAAAACGAAATTTATTTACAACTAGTAAATGAGCATAACATGTTATGTTTCACTCTTATTTTCGACTATTTATCTCTCCAAGTTTTGCGTGACAATTAAGGGATAAGCGGCAGCGAAAGTGCAATAAAATACCAAAATATCCCTTTCATTTGCCCGATTTTTGAGGTTTTGGTGTCGAAATCTGCAAAATCTCAGAGATCCTGGCCGAGAACTGGTCGGATTCGAGACGAAATTTGTCAAACTTTGTTGCTTTTTGTTAACAGAAATTTGTAATTAAAGGATTAATTTTTGGCATAGAAATGATGATAGTTTCTTGTTTAGCCCACGTTAGAAACCGGCTCTTTGGAGCCTGAACTTTTGTAATTTTTACTACACCAGAAACTAATTTTTATCGAAAGCCTTGATCAACTTGTTTGATTTTGTGAAGAACAAGGTTCGGATCACTGATCACTTTTTACGTCTTTTGTAGACAAAATAATGATGTCATTAACTTTTTCCGAGTTACTATAGCCGGAAAAAATGAAAAAATTTGCTCCTGAACTTGACTTGACTTTCGACCAATTAAATTTTACTGTTGTTTCAAAAGTTTGTTTGAATTTTAAAAACGAAAATTTTTGTCCTTCATAGCTCAGTGGAGAGAGGAAGAAAGAAAAAGAGTAATGTGCTTGGCTTTGGCTTTAAAGGGCCGAGGGTTCGATTCCCCGATCGGAATAACTTTTTTGTCAAACCGTGAAAATGCTTCCCTGATTCAGGGAAAATGCTGGGAGTATTGAAGCGAAAATGAACTAAAGGTCGGATTTCTTGTCTGTTACAAATATGATATATATAAAAAATGCCTATTTTTCAAGCTTTGACCATGTTCTTGAGATTATAGTGTAAAAAATAATAGCGGGAATCGATTCCTCACCTAATTTTTACCCTATAAAAACTTTTTTCTCGACAAAATCGGATTTCGGTATCGGTATCAACATGTCTCCCCCCTTTAAATTTGTTGAAAAATCGTACAAAAATCTCATTTTTTGCGCCACTATTTTCGATTTTTCGAGAGCGGCGAGACCATTTTACAACAATGACGCCTTTTCTGGGCATTATAATTTTTCAATTTTCTCGACCTTCCAATAACTAATTAACTACAACCGGAAATTTTTATAGACATTTTTTGACAGAATAATTTTCCATTTTTTTATAATTTTTCGTCTCGACACTTGTGACGGAAACATTTTTCAAGATTGATTAAAATTGTCAATAAATTCAAAAATTCGTTGAATGTTTTAATGGATGCGAAGTTCTCAAAAAAATTCAAAAAGTTCAGAAGATCAAAAATACAGTATTTGGTACTTGGTCAAAGGTTAAGTACTTTGAAATGTTGTTAACGGATCAATACACTCGGAAGAAAATGTGTATTACAACGAAAGCTTGCCATAATTTGTATATATTCGGAAAGTTCATGAAATTTGGAGCATTTTTGTTTTTACGGCATGTCCTGAATCGCTTGTCGTAATAATTGCGTGTGAAATTTCGTCTGTGTATTACAACGAAAACATGAACGCAATGGCCATAACTCTGAATCAATAAAACTGTATATTGAGAAGAAGAAAAATTCAAATCCCTTGAAGATTTAGAGAAAAATAAATACTGCATTTTTTATATCTCGACGAGACGAATAAAATGACACCAAAATTATTAAATTTGAAAATTGTTTTGGGTTATTGAAACGAAAATTCTGATTCATGTTTTCGTTTCAGTGACCATAAACAATTTTCCAATTGGAAAATTTTGGTGTCATTTTATTCGTATTGTCGAGTTATAAAAAATGTAGTATTTATTTTTCTCTAAATCTACAAGGGTTTTGAATTTTTCTTCTTCCCAATATACAGATTTTTATTGATTCAGAGATTTGACAATTGTGTTCATGTTTTCGTTGTAATACACAGACGAAACTTCATACGCGATTATCTCGACAACGAAAGCGATTCAGAATTTACTGTAAAAACAAAAAATACTCCAAATTTGATGCTAGCTATTTTTCCGAAAAAAATTTTCCAATTTGAAACTTGTTTTGGGTTATTGAAACGAAAACATGGGTTTTCGTTTCAATAATTCAAAACATTGTTCAAATTCACCCAATTTAGTGCCATTTTATTTGTCTCGGCGAGCGATAAAAAATTGCTACAATGTTCATTTTATGAAAGTTGAAAAAGAAATCGGTGCAAAAATGGAATTTTCTGCCAAAAGTCTGTGTATTGAAACGAAATGCCTGAGTGCAGGCTCAAAGTTTTCATTTTCGTTTCAATAATTAAACTCGTTTGAAAAATTTTTTTATTTTGTTTCGCTCATAAATTTTTATGGTTAGATTTTCAAGTAATGCTGTAAAAGCAAAAATGCCCCAAATTTTGTGCTCTATCAGATAGCATTAACTTCTCAAAAGTGGACTGATCCTTTAATGCAGGAAAAATATGATGGTTCGAAGCCTATAGCATTCCAATATAGGTGGTGTTTTCCTCTTATAAGACAAACAAACTTGTTATGGACAAAAATTTCTGCTTATTGTGCGGAATTCTTATCAAAAGAGTTCTGCACAATATCATAGGACCCTAATCTTTAGAGCTATAAATCATTAACATGAATATTATGAAAAATATTCATATGTCCATGAAAATGGTTATGGCATAAAAATTATGGTTTAAAGGGGGGTGTCAAATATGGCTGAGTAGAAAAATTTTTTAAATTTTTTTAACAAGGGTAATTTTATGCGAGAAATCGATTGCGCGCATCGAAAAATTCTGAACAAAATTTTCGGGGGTCAAAAGCCCCATAAATAATTTTGTTGGGGTTAAAATTTATAACCCCTAATTTTGACGCATTTTTTTCAATTTTTTGACCCCCGAAAAAAATTTTCAGAATTTTTCGATGCGCGCAATCGATTTCTCGCATAAAATTACCCCTAAAGGGTCACTTGTTAAAAAAATTTTAAAAATTTTTCTACTCGGCCATATTTGACACCACCTTTAATAGTCAATAGACAGAAATAACATCAAGTTTAAAAAATTTTTTGGATGAGATGGGATTTGANAAAATTTTTCTACTCGGCCATATTTGACACCACCTTTAATAGTCAATAGACAGAAATAACATCAAGTTTAAAAAATTTTTTGGATGAGATGGGATTTGAACCTAGCACTAGAGTCAAATGAGAAATTTTACCACTTCACTATCCATTTCCGCGCCAGAGTCAAAATTTTTGTTATAGTCTGTTTCAGCGGTCGGGAAAAAAAAGTTGGATACAGTATAGCCAAGTGGACAAGGAAGCCGTCCGATCTGGTAAGTTAAGCAACGTTGGGCCCTCAGATTCGATCCCATGAGGGCAAAAAGTTTGATGGTCATAAAAATTTCTTTTAAAACAATGAAGAAAAATTTTTTGCTCCATTGTTTGTATAAGAAATTTTTTATCATCATAATTTTTGCCCAACCGGGATCGAACCTGAGAGCCCAATGTTGCTTAACTTTTCAGATCAGACGGGCGACTTGGCTATTCTGTATCCAACTTTTTTGCCCGATCCTTAAAACAGACTATAGCCCATAACGCAAAATTTTCAACCCCTGGCCGGATCGAACCCGCGCCAATCACATGAATTTTCAGCGCTCTAACCATTCGACTATGTGCCCACCCCCGCGTTTTGTTGAATCTAAGCAGTGGATAAACTCTGTTTCACCACGAGATTCAACAAAACGCGGGAAGGGGGCACATAGCCTAATGGTTAGGACGCTGGGCATATGTGTGATTGGCGCGGGTTCGAAGTTCAAACTTTCTACTGGAAGTTTGAACTTCCACTAGAAGTTTCGGACGTACGATAGCTCGTTCGATTCCTGAGATGAAGGCGATTAACTTTGTAGAACATCGGATCGAACCCGCGCCAATCACATGAATGTCCAGCGCCCTAACCATTAGGCTAAGCTTAGGCTTATGCTTATTCTTGGGCTTAGTCTTGGATAAAAAAAGCTCATAATCAAAATAAGCAAATAAAAATGTTATTCTCAAATTGAAAAATTTCCAAAAATTTGCCTACTTTCAACACAACACCATTTCCTTCACATGAATGATCCATTCTTCCAGATTCCACAATTATATGAAATTTTTTTAACAATAAAACTGTTTTTTTCGAAATTTCAACGTCACCTGAAAAAAAGTTTTCTTCTTCTTTGTGCCGCTTTTTTATTTTCTTTTACAAAACAAGCAATCATACACGTTTCGTTTACATGAATACAAGTATATATGTTTAAGCTATAAAATTGTTTCGAATAATAACAGCCTAACAAAAGAAGAAAAAGAAGAGCGTATAAAAAAGATGTTTTGGAAAGGCTATAAAAATTTTAGTGAGCATATATTTCTATGGAAGTCTTTTATATTGAAATAAAAATGAATTTTGAATATTAAAATGTTTCCAAAAGCATAGCCTAGTGGATAGCATCACAGACTTCGAATTTGAAGACCCGGGTTCAATCCCGCTCGGAGTCAAATCTTTTGCATTGTCCAAAATTGATGAAAATTTTTGCCTAGGGGTAATTTTATGCGAAAAACACGTTAGTCATATTATTTTTATCGCACGACGCGTCGCAACACGAAAAAAGTATAAATCCCGTCTACGAATATCAACAAAAATGGGAACCCCTCACTACTAGAATGGCCCTTTTAATCCAAGCCACTTCGATTATCTATAAAAATTTCTTCGGTTTTTCGAAGTAAGCATTCACGAAGAATGCTTTTATATACATCAAATGTGACTCATGTTGAGTTGTTGTACAAATTAAATTGGACAAAAATATTTTGGATCTAACTTTTCCTTGTAATCCAATCATTCTAATCAGCTTATTCTAGTCATTGTACACTAGAAGAAACGTGTTGTTTTGCTAACTTGTTTTGTATTTTTGAAGATTTATTCGTTTCTAATTGTTTACTTAATGAATAAGAAACAATGTATATTTTTCAAATGTTGGAATATGTTCAAATAAATGGAATTTGTGAAAGTAGTGACAACTAATACCTTTTATTTTTGCAACTATCCAAATTGAACTCTGATTCATAGCTCAGATCTAAATTACAAATAAGCTGACGATGGGGATCGAACCCGAGCCTTCAAAATGAAAGTCTACATGCTTAGCCATTCGACTATGCTTGCAAGAATATTAGTTGCCATTGAATTCAATAACATATAAAACGTATTTTTCCCTTAAGCCACTAAGCCCAGGCTTAGTGGCTTTCCTAGACGAGGAATCGCTTAATTCGTGGTTGGATAAATTTTTTCATGCCTCGAAAATGCGTGCAATCGATTCCCCATCTAGGAAAACCACTAAGCCTAGGCTTAGTGGCTTAGGGGAAAACCCTAGTAAGGTCGAAAATTGTGTCAAAAATTTTTAACTAACAACCGAAAAACAAACTCCTTCACAATCAACACAAAACATCTTGCAAAAATTTTTGACTCAAAAATAAGTCCACTCCTCGCCTTTTCATATGAACTTCGAGTCCAATAAAAATTCTCGAAAAAACACTCAATTATTTTGCTCGTCTTCATGATACCCATTCTTCATATTGAATACCACTTTTTTCGTTTCATTAAACAAACTTGAACCTGAATCACGGGATTCCTGTTTAATCTCTTGAAAACTCATTGTCTATACCCAAAAGGAACGCATGTATTGGGAAGACAAGTCTAGTCTATTGAGTAATTGGGATTTTTTCGTGCCATTATACAAACCTGTTGCCTGATTGGCAATTCGAGTCTTTTTTCATCGGCTACGACTAAAAGTTAGTATAGTCTGTAGACCCAAAGAAATAAATGTGTTCGGATCAAAGACGAAGTTATACGAGTACAGGAAATATTGCAGACTAAATCTGAAAACATGGGCAAATTTTTTGAAATTTATAAAATTTTATCAGTGGCGTAATTTCAGCCGGCGGATAGGGCATGTCGTAAAAGAAGTTTGGCGAGCGCTTCAAGTCCATCGGGCCGAGACTAGTCCAGTTTGGGTCTATACCATAACACAATGGCGCTATTATTTTTCCATGAAAACTTTTGGAAAAATCGAAAAATATCTTTTTTGAGATTTTTATAATTTTTCCAAACGTTTTCATGGAAAAATAATAGCGCCATCGTATTTCCCCCCGTTCTTTGATCGAACGCAAAGCAGAAGGAAGAGCTCGCGTTACCGGCGTTCTTAAAGGAAAGCATACCGAGGAAACCATCAAAGATTAATTTAAATGTTTATTATTGAATGTTTGTTATTGTTATATATATTTATTTACGTGTCGAGCACGCGATAAAATAGACAATAATAATATCCTAAGTCAGCAAAAGTCATACAATAAATATAATATAAAGCAGCATTTAGGTCATAATAAGGCGAGGGGTATCTTGCGTCCAGAAATTTGCGTCCCGGACTTTTCCGTCCGAATAGTTGAGTCCGGACATTTGCGTCCGGAAACTTCCGTCTCGAACATTTGCGTTCAGACAGTTGCGTCCCGGACATTTGTGTCCCGAAACTTGTAAAATGTCCGGACGCAAATGCACGGGACTTAAATGTCCGGGGCAGATGTTTCCGGACGCAAATAGTCGGACGCAGATGTCCGAAAGCAAATGTCCGGGACTGATGTTTCCGAACGCAAGTGACCCCTCGCCCATAATAAACATGAGAGATCGAGCTTTTTAATACAGTCGATAAATTGAGATAGTGTCAATAGTACTTAATGAGACGGAAGTTTCAGATATAATTTACTGACACGAGAAAAGAAAAAATTGATGCTAGCATTTTTGTGGGCGATAACTGGAACGATTCCTCGAGGGTTTGTGCGGGTAACATGGGTATCGGAAAAGATAAGAATGCTAGAATCAAGCTTTACATTTTGGGTAACAAGTTTATGGAATAAGATGAGATCGGCTTTTAGTCGGTGGATCTCTAGAGTTTCCAACCCCAAAATTTTAAGACGTTCAGGATAAGAGAGTAAATTTGCGTATTGGTATTTAAAGCATCGTATAAAAATATATCTAGTAAAGCGCTTTTGGACTTGTTCAATAATTATAGTTTTGTTTAAAATTCGAATTATATATAGATGAACCAAAATCAAGAATTGTCCTAACATAGATCTTATAGAGCATAATTAAAAATTTGGAATCACATGATTTAATTGATTTGAATAGTAGGAATAGTCGGGAGAAAGCCTTATTTGTAGTCATTTTGACATGAGGGATCCATTTTAGATCAGAAGAAATTTGAATACCAAGCTCACAGACTACACTTTAAGGTTGGAGTGGATGGTTGTTCAGAATGTATTGGTGGCGTTTATTTTGGCACCGCCAATATATAAGCAGTAGCATTTGCTTGGTTGGAGTTTTAGATCATTTTCAAGATAGTAAATAGAGAGTTTATCAATAAAAATTTGTAGGGAGGCTAATTTTTGAGGCTCGTTTTTATGAACTATGTAGGATTTTAAATCATCAGCATAAAGTTTGATAGAAACATTTTAGGTTTTACAAAAGTCAGGTAGATCAGCAATATAGAAAATAAATAATAGTGGTCCTAGAATTGTATCCTGTCAAAATTACTTTTGAAAAATCCATTTTTGTAGTTCATATCCCACCAAACACCCGCAAATGAATAATAGAAAACGTTGTTGATACAACCACTGACGTCTCTGCAATTAATTTTGACAATATTCACAGATTTTAAACATTTTTGTATTTAATCAAGTTTCAAGTGTAAGATCCAATTTTTTTATTCAAAAATTTTCCGTTCGTTTTTCATAAAATCCCCTTCACGTCTGTTTCAAGCGGCAAAAAGTCTGTGCCAACTATTCAGCTTTTCAAAAATTGCTCCAGATTGCCTAATTTTTTGTGCTCGGGGATTTTTCGGCATGGGGAACTCGAATCTGAAAGAAGTTTTTGATTTTGACCATGGCATGTACCCCAAAATCACACAAAAAGTATATTTTTTGTAAGCAAAATCCCACAAAAGGTCTATTATTTGTAAACCATTTTTGACCATAACCCCGAGGTCTAGGACAAAAAAAGGGCGAATTCGTGTTCAGCGCTTAGAAAACCCTAGAAACGTCGAAAATTTCGTTAAAAAACCGAGTTTTATAGCGAAATATCAACATTTTAAATTTAGGGTTCATCTTACATCTTAGTTTTTCGAAGTCTGTATATTGACATGAAAACATGAGTTTCACTTAAAAAGACCGATTGAATCATATTCAGCATACATTCATACTCACTACTGAAAAAAATTTCATCGAAAACGAGCGAAAAATGCCGATTTTCGATATATTTTTTGGGCGTTAACTTACAGCCCAATAACATACACCCCGTTTCAAAATATAGAAAAAATGAGCTGCTAAGGGCTTTTTTGACAAATTTATTTTTATGTTAAATTCATAAGCCCGTTATCAAGAAATCATTTTTTTGTCAAAAAATATTTTTTAAACAAATCATTCAAACAATCATTTGTCGAAAAGTCGATTTGTTAAAAAATCATATTTCAAAAAATCATTTGAAAACGGGGTGCATATACACGTTCCTTTTAAACCTATCTAGTTTTTTATTTTAAGCCTAATTTAAAAAATTCGCCTTGTAGATTGTCGAGGAGACCCTCCTGCATAAAAATAAGTATGGGTTTTCCGTAAATCGTCGTTTTAAGAAAAATATGGAATCCTTAAGTTTAAAAAACATCTCATTTTTGGCAGAAAATTTATAGGTGTTTTTTCCAATATGTCAGCACAAACTTTTTGCCGTTTTTCTATGGGTTGAAACATACGTGCCCTTTAAAACACCAAAAACCGCACTTATTTCACCAATACTTTGTCAAAATTTTGATTCCTAATTCTCGAAATTAATGACAAAAATACTTACTTGCTGTTGTTGCTGCTGCTGTTGATTGGCGATCTTCTCGAAGATCTGCTGCTGCTGATTGATGATCTGCTGCTGTCGATTGACGTTCTGCTGCTGCTGATCGATGATCTGCTGCTGCTGATCGATGATCTGCTGTTGTTGCTGCTGCTGTCGATTGGCGTTCTGCTGCTGCTGATTGATGATCTGTTGAGCCCATCTAAAATAAATAAAGTTAAAAATTGGAATGTAAAATGTGTAAAAAACTTAGTCACAAATTCAAAATCTTAATTGACTTACAGAGGGATTTGTTCATGATTTTGGTCTTGGCCTTCTTGCCGAAGAATGGGTTGATCGGTCATTTTGATGAGAGCTGAAAATAAGCGGCATTAAAAACAGTTGAATTTCAACACAAGTAAATAAATGACGCGAAATATTCCAACAAAAACACCAAATAACGCAGCCAATAACAACAAATCCCCCTACCATGGGGTTCTTTTCTTTGAGATATTTTCCGACTCCGGTTAGAGTACCGCCTGAGCCAACACCGAAGAAAAAAACTCCAACTTTTCCTTGAGTTTGCTCCCAAATTTCGGCGCCAGTGGTTTCGTAATGGACTTTTGTGTTGACTGGGTTTGAATACTAAAATAAGAGAATAAATAGTATAGTATGTCCCAAATTCGCGCCACGCTTTGATTTCACAATAACTTTCATAATATCCATCCATTCGGTGTAATCTTTTTTTTTATTTGAAAGCCCATATTATAGGCAATCGATTGGTACCAAACTTTATTCATTTTGATTTGATTTTTATCTTTTTCTAATGGTTTGAAAATTGGTAATTTTTATAGGAAAAATGGATTGTACCGTTCAACAAAAGATCTGGACAGTGATCTGGTATGGGATGCATGGCCAACCAAAGAAAGTTAAAATCGAATACCGGAAAAAGTTCGAAAGAAATGCAAAAGCGCCATCAAGGAAGACATTCACGACTAAGCATTTAGCCTAAACCAAAGCAAAGAAAGAGCATAAATACAAATTACAATTTGGGGGGGGGGGGCTAAAGTGCGTAAGTTCCAAAATGTTTATTATAAATAATATGTTACGAAAATATATATAAAGGCAAGAAAATGCAGAACAGCAGTATATCGGTTTATAATGCCCTATTACAGGGTGTCCCAAAAAAGTCGAATTTACATGATTTTTTCATGAATTTTGAACCCGAAAATTTTTCTTCTAACAATGAACCCTATAGGGGTAATTTGATGCGGGGAATCGATTGTGCGCACTTCCGAAGCGTGAAAACGCTTCCGTGACCCTGATTCAAAGTAGCATCTTGAAGTTAAAATTAAAAAATTTGGAGTTTGACTGTCATCAGACTGACTGATTCAGCCTGACGGTCATAATCCGAATTTTTTCATTTTCACTTCAAGACGCTACCCTAAATCAGGATCAAGGAAGCGTTTTCACACTTCGGGAATGTGCGTAATCGATTTCCCGCGTCAAATTACCCCTCTCATTTTTAGAAAAAAAAAATTTCGGGTTCAAAATTCATGAAAAAATCACGAAAATTCCACTTTTTTGGGACACCCTGTTATATAATGCCCTATTACAAATCTCTATCAATATTCTTTCGAGATTCTTCCTTCTCTTCTAGCAATTTTTTGAGATAGTCCTCGATAGCTTTACCACCAATCCAATTTGTTGGATGGAATCTAAATCTAGGCCTGCCTTGTCTATCAATCAAGAACTTTTCGAAATTCCATGTGATATCAGTAGTTCGAATAGGGTCATACATCAGCTCGCTGCGGACCCCGATTCTTTCCAAAGTTGGAGGACAAGTATGCTAAAAATGAGGAAATTAGAAAAAAATGTAAAAAAGTATACTTTCAAAAACTCAAAAAGTGGATGCTGTTTTTCGCCATTTACTTCGATTGTCCCGAAAATATGCAAATTTTGGTGCGGAGTGAAGCCATTTCCAGGCCGGATGGTTTTTAGACCTAAAATTTTGGGTATAGTCCATTAGAAGATCAATGAAATGAACTACAGTCAACTCTCGATTTAGTGATCCCTCCAACTAATTCGATTTAGTGACCCCTCCCAAGAATTTTCCCGCCAACACGATCACGCAGGGATGCGTTGCAACAGTATAAATACAGTCAAACTCGATTTGATGTTATTAAATCGAGAGTTGACTGTACCTTCTAAAATCTCATCATTTTTGGCCGGTTCTTGTAAACCAAATTGATTGCAAGGAAACGCCAATATGGTCAAGCCATCTTTAGAATATTTTTGTAGCTTTTTCTATAAGATTCATTATAACTAATATTTTAAGCCATATTTGGTTGAAATCTAAAAGACCACATCCGTATCATCTACTTGTGAGATGCGCATGGACTCATGGATAGGACGTTGGCCGTTTATATTATAGGCGCGAGTTCGACTCCTACCAGAGGCGTACTTTGTATTTTAGCGAGTCATAAAAGTTGTGAAAGCAAACGACCACTAATCCTTGAAAATCACGATTTTTGAAAAAGTCTGTATATTGACACGAAAACGACCACCACTAATACGTTCGGACGGCTCCCGAACGGATTTTATTGGGTTGTTTCATTAGTATCTGCGGCCCTAAAAAATACATCTAAAATAGGCATTTTTCACTCATTTTCGATGAAATTTTTTCAGTAGTGCTAAAGCATGGAGGGGGAAAGTGTGGAAAAAAATGGCGACAGAACAAATAATAAAAATTTTCGTTTCAATAACACGAAAAATTATTGTTGTGCAAAAAAATGATTTTCTCGGCAAGGACATTAGCAATTTGAATAATTCTTTTTTTAAATATTATCTACGAATCGAGAGCTACAATTTTATGCTAAAATTTAGCCGTCGAGCATGCGTTGTTTATTTTAAAAACATGTTTGAATTTTTGAACCATTCGAAATTTTCAAAAGGGTGTGTAGCTCGAAGTCTTTGTCCGATTTTCATGGTCGACCCCTCAAACGATTCCTCTCGATGAGGGAAACAATTCTACGTTCCGTTTTTTTTGTAATTCAATCAAAAACTTAGAATTTTTCCCAACAAACATGGTTTTTTGACAGTTTTTCGTAAAAAAGTATAAGTTTTTGATTGAATTACAAAAAAAGCGGAACGTAGAATTGTTACTCGCATCGAGAGGAATCGTTTGAGGGGT
>OZJO01010059.1:0-21919 GCA_900406225.1 Acrobeloides nanus
CAAGTTCCAAATTTAGATGTTTTATTAGTGGCAATCGGTGGTGGCGGCTTCATAGGTGGGATATCTGCTTATGTGAACGAAACCAACTCACGAATTAAAGGCTAGAATTATGCATTCTTAGTAGCGAACGTACATCAAATTTAGTCTTCGCTGTAGAACCACAGGGAAAAGAACTCCAAAACAGCCTCGAAGCAGGTCGAAATCTATGTGATTCCGGAGCTCTACTGGACACAATAGCCGATGGTGCTAAGTCGATCCGAGTTGCAGACAAGTGTTTCCCACTCATTCACGAATGTTGCCAGCACCGTGTTTTTAGTGTGGTAAAAAAGATTTTCATGGTTATCTCTCCACAGGGTTCCGATTTTCTCAAGAACTCATTGAATGAGTTGTGGCCAAGTGGTCTAATTGCTCGCATGGTACTTGTAGAGACGGGTTCGATTCCTGCCACAAGATAAACTTTTTTTTGCGTATTTCAATTTTTTGACCTTTTATCCTTGACAAGGGAACTGTCAGACTGGAAAGATACGAATTTTTTCCAAAACTATCTAAAACTGTTCCTTATAGCCTAAAATAGCAGGGAAAAATTGAATTTTGTGCTATTGAGGTCGGTTTCGGGGGTATTTTGGGCAATAAAAATGAAAAAAAAAACAAATTTACTTGAGGCAAATAGTAACTGACGAGTATGGGAATCGAACCTGGGTGAATGCTCTCTTGATAGCAGATATCAAACCAGCGTGCTATATAGCCACTACACCACCGATCAATATCTTTCATTCCACTCAATTTAAATATTATGCACGTCTTTTTTGACAACTTCAATTCGAAACCGACCTCAATAGCACAAAATTCAATTTTTCCCTGCTATTTTAGGCCATAAGGAACAATTTTAGCTAGTTTTGGAAAAAATTCGTATCTTTCCAGTCTGACAGTTCCCTTGTGAGGTCTTTAAACGTTGGAATGAGGTTTTTAGTAAAAAAATAACTTCCAAATCGAAATCCCATAAGTGAACAACCCCAAGAGCAAAAGATTGCAAAAAATTAAAAATATGCAAAATAGTTGTCCCGTGGCAGAAATCGACTCCCCCCCCCCACAAGTGCCATGCGCCTTACTAGGGAACGTTTCCAAGTGATACCAAGCTTTTTTCATAAAATTGTTGCTATTTTTTAGAGGGCCGAAAATGATGTAGAATCGCATAAAAATTTTTACTCCATACTTATCTGGTATCGAGGAATTCAGAATTCAAAGTTTGTGCATTGGCTCATAAGGAATTTAAATCTTAATTCAAATTAAGCCCAGGTAGTCTAGTGGATAGAGCAGT
The DNA here is from genome assembly GCA_900406225.1 of Acrobeloides nanus. NCBI lineage: Eukaryota > Metazoa > Nematoda > Chromadorea > Rhabditida > Cephalobidae > Acrobeloides > Acrobeloides nanus. Next base: position 1,319 of record OZJO01010059.1, read on the forward strand.
AGTCTTATGTCCGTATGCATAAGGTTCAATACCCTTCAATGCAGAAAGATTTATAAAATTTTAAAAATAATTTGCAATACGAAGGGTATTGAACCTTATGCAAACAGGCTATATGACTACTGCTCTATCCACTAGACTACCTGGGCTTAATTTGTAATACTATTTAAATTCCTTATGAGCCAATGCACAAACTTTGAATTCTGAATTCCTCGATACCAGATAAGTATGGAGTAAAAATTTTTATGCGATTCTACATCATTTTCGGCCCTCTAAAAAATAGCAACAATTTTATGAAAAAAGCTTGGTATCACTTGGAAACGTTCCCTAGTTAGACCAATTGACCACAACTATCTAATGAGTCGCAGAAAATCGGAACGCTGTGCATTGCATGTTCGGACACTAGGGCGCAGCTTTCCAGCATCACCTATTTTTATGGTCTTGATTTTTTTATTCTCAAATTTAGAATGATGAAGAACTTGCAAATGCTATGCTCATAATCATGCAATATCTTAAAGTAAATTTCCTATTTTATACATGAAAAAATTCGTTTTTAGGTAGTAATCGAGCCCACGGCTGCCTTAGGTCTAGCTGCCGTGTTAAAATACCGTGAAGAATTTGAACCTGATCAAAAAATCGGTCTTATATTGTGTGGTGGAAATGTTAATTTGACTCAATTGCCTTTCTAAAAAGCGAAGATTGAAAAACAAGATTCCTGAAAATACAAGTCTCGGTTTATTTTAAATTCAAGTCTAATAAAGGTTCAAAAACATCCTTACCCATCCTTCCATGAGCACCCTCGCACTTCGACTTATTTTCGCCTTTTCATCTTCCATTCGTTATCTTTCTCCTCGACTTCCATCCCGACCTTGAGAATCCCAGGTGGATGTCCTATTCTTACCGCATTTTTCTTTCCTCCACCCGCAGCAAGATTTACTAAGGTTCCAGGTATCGCAGCGGCAGCGCCGATAGCAATTGACTGAGTGACTGGCATTGCATGATGGAGTTTTCCCAGAGAAAAAGCTCGAACGAGAAGGTCAACCTCATTTGCTTTTACAGTTTTTCCACAAGATGTGACCTAATCTTTTGGCTCGGAGACATAGTTGATTTTTGGAAAAGTACTATTAGAGATTTCGTCAAGTTTGTGGATGATGCCCATTTTGAGGTCACTCTGATGGTCTCGAGTTTGGGTAAGAGTTGGAGGTTGTTGCTGATGTCTGTTTGAAGCTTGATGCCATTGCAGCCGACCACTTCCACATCGATAAATACAGTCGGCTCACCACAATTAATCAGCGTCGCACTCAAATGACCGATACCTGAATGTGAACTTATTTACTTAAAGAAGATATGATCCAGTACCCGAGAAACCAGGATGTGCGGAGAATGCCCAGGAAAAATCAAAAAACATAAAGGCCCCGTTGATGTTTTTTGCAATTTCCAAAAACACGACTTTAGGGGTGCATTTTCTTAAAAGCCATATCTAAAAAAATCGACCCATGGGACGACCCGGATCCCAAAAGTTGTCTGATCTGTCTAAATTTTAAATATACCCCCGTTTTCGGTCACGCTGAGTCCGAAATTGAAGGAGTCTTCAACTGCTTCTCGAGTGGATGTCGTTGAGATCCAGCATAGAGGCTGTATTTTGAACATTGTACATTACAATAATGCACTAAAACGGCCATGTCTCGGTACATGAAAAAGATCTCGCGGTGGTTTTCGTATCATAATCAAAAACGATATCCATAACCAGAGTTCTCATCAAAGCTTTTCGAAAATAAGTACATAAGTCTTTAAAAAATAAGATTTTGGGGTCAAAAATAAGTACATTGGTAGTTTTAGCCTTTCAGACAATATTTTCTTCAAGGGGGGTGCAAATTATGGCCCTTTTTCCAAAAAATTTTTTGTTGAAAAATGACCTTCTAGGGGTAAAAATAGGGTGAAAAATCGATTGCGCGCACTCCCAAATTGTGAAAACGTTTCCTTGACCTTGATTCAGGGAAGGAATCGGTGTATTGAAGCGATGATCAAACATTTTCGGATTTTTATGAGAAAACCCTCGATTCTTAGGTTTTTCTAGGCGGGGAATCGATTGCGCGCTTTCCCGAACCTTGAAAACGCTTCCTTGACCCTGATTCAGGGAAGAAATCGGTGTATTGAAGCGAAAATCTATTTATTTACGTAAATACGTATCCTTTCCCTGAATCAGGATCAAGGAAACGTTTTCACGGTTCGGGAATGCGCGCAATCGATTCCCCGCCTAGAAAACCCTAAGAATCGACGTACTTATTTTTGACCCCAAAATCTTATTTTTCTCATAAAAATCCGAAAATGTGGCGCCACCACACTTGCGGAGTACTACTCCCGGAACCGACATTTGCGGAGTGCTACTTGCGGATACTACACTTGCGGACCAAATTTGAATTTTTTTTTAATATTTTAATTTTGTACACAAATTTGATTTTGATTGCTGTAAGTATTTTTAAAATATTTTTAAAAAATTCAAATTTGGTCCACAAGTGTAGTATCCGCAAATATAGGTCCGCAAGTATAGTATCCGCAAGTAGCACTCCGCAAATGTCGGTTCCGCAAGTGTGGTGGTGCCGAAAATGTTTGATTTTCGCTTCAATACACTGATTCCTTCCCTGAATCAGGATTAAGGAAGCGTTTTCACAATTTGGGAGTGTGCGCAATCGATTTTTCACCCTATTTTTACCCCTAGAAGGTCATTTTTCAAAAAAAATTTTTTTGGAGAAAGGGCCCTAATTTGCACGCCCCCTTTCACAGAAATTCAAATTTATTCATATAACAATTAAATGTATGATTTTTAAACATTTTCACCACCAATAATAGATTTGAGTAAACTGATATGGGGCTGTCCTTAAATATCGTTTGCCAAGAAGGGGGGGGGTCTCTGAAAATCTAACGCTCCATTAAAATTTTAAGATTTTTCTAAGGAAAAAAACTAACGGAAGGGGGGGAGGGGGTCCAAAATCCAACTTTTTGCAAACGTAATTTAAGGACAGCCCCTATTGGAAAGGAGCATATGGAACATTTCAGAATACCTAACAAGGGACGACCCCAGCTTGACACACCCAGATTTTCTCGAACACTTCACGAAAAGATAACTTATGGTTCCAATAGAAAAAATATAAATTAGTTTCCTGCTGCTCGCTACTCTAGTTATCATATCTGAGGGTCGAAAAGTGCAAAAAATAGAGTCTGTTTCCGCCAATCTTTTAATCCAAATTTCCCGACCCCCGTAACGAGCGGCACCGTCCGATCTGGCAAGTTAGGCAACATTGGGCCGGTCTGGTTCGATCCTCAGCATGATAAAAAAAATTTCTCATAAGTTTTTTTGAAAAATAAGAATTGCAAAATGGAGCAAGTAATTTTTGCCACATAAACTTTGCCCCATTTTGACTCAAATAAAAAAATGTATGATTACCCCGGATTCGAAGCCTCGACCTATGAGCCCTTTAAATCCTGGCCTCTTACCGGGGCCGGGAAATTTGGGGTTAAAAGGTTGGGGAAAACAGACTCTATATACCGGAGGCGGGGATCGAATTCTAGACCTTTTGTATGATGAAGCTCCATGATTCGATTCCCGCCTCAGCATATCTTTTTTTGCATTTTTCGGCCCTCAGATATGATAAAAAATTATAATCGGTGCGCAAAAAAGCATTTTTTGCTCGTAAAGAGTTATGAAACTTTCTCTTTGATTGCAAAGAAAAATTCCAACGACAACATGGTTAAAAATGGCCATCTTTAGCCTATTTATCTTTAGATCTTGTTTTTCAATCTTCGCTTTTTAGAAAGGCAATTGAGTCAAATTAACATTTCCACCACACAATATAAGACCGATTTTTTGATCAGGTTCAAATTCTTCACGGTATTTTAACACGGCAGCTAGACCTAAGGCAGCCGTGGGCTCGATTACTACCTAAAAACGAATTTTTTCATGTATAAAATAGGAAATTTACTTTAAGATATTGCATGATTATGAGCATAGCATTTGCAAGTTCTTCATCATTCTAAATTTGAGAATAAAAAAATCAAGACCATAAAAATAGGTGATGCTGGAAAGCTGCGCCCTAGTGTCCGAACATGCAATGCACAGCGTTCCGATTTTCTGCGACTCATTGAAATAGTTGTGGTCTAAGGCGCATGGCACTTGTGGGGGGGGGGTCGATTTTTGCTACGATCTGTTTTGCATATTTTCAATTTTTTGCTGATCTTTCGCTCTTGAGGTTGTTCACTCTATGGGATTTCGATTTGGACATTATTTTTTTTACTAAAAACCTCATTCCAACGTTCAAAGACCTCAAGGAAAAAGGTTAGCAAAAATTGAAAATACGCAAAAAAAGTTTATCTTGTGGCAGGAATCGAACCCGTCTCTACAAGTACCGTGCGAGCAATTAGACCACTTGGCCACAACTCGTTCAATGAGTCACAAGTTCTTGAGAAAATCGGAACCCTGTGGAGAGATAACCATGAAAATCTTCTTTACCACACTAAAAACACGGTGCTGGCAACATTCATAAATGATTGGGAAACACTTGTCCGCAACTCGGATCAACTTAGCACCATCGGCTATTGTGTCCAGTAGAGCTTCAGAATCACATAGATTTCGATCTGCTTCGAGGCTGTTTTGGAATTCTTTTCCCTGAGGTTCCACAGCGAAGACTAAAATTTGATGTACGTTCGCTACTAAAAGTGCATAATTCTAGCCTTTAATTCGTGAGTTGGTTTCTTTCACATAAGCAGATATCCCACCTATGAAGCCGCCACCACCGATTGCCACTAATAAAACATCTAAATTTGGAACTTGCTCTCGGAATTCTTTCGTTATTGTTCCCTAGATTTGTCAGATTTGAATTAGATCAAGAATCATTACCTGCCCAGCCATAATGTCATAATCATTATGTGAGTGTATAAGAAGGTAACCATTCTCCTTTGACAGTCTTTCGCAAGTTTCCTCTCTAGAAGTCATCGATGGTTCACAAAACTCGATCTTAGCACCATACGCTCTGATGGCGTCCATTTTAGCGATTGAAGAATCATTGGGCGCAACAACTATACACGGTACTCCCAACATATTGGCAGCCCAAGCTAAGCCTTGTCCATGGTTTCCCGAACTATGAGTGATCTGAAATTTGTTACATTTTCTGGAGCTGGTCAAGATAAGGTGGGTCATTTTTTTTTACATTTTCTCATCAAAAAATTCTTACTACGCCTTTGAAGTCACCTCGTTCCTTTGCTGTGAGAATCTGAAAAATTTGGAGTTTGACGTTAGTTGTAGCATTCAAATCTTACCGCATTGAGAGCCCCGCGGCTCTTGAATGACCCAGTTTTTTGCAAGTTCTCGCATTTAAAGAACAATTGCGTCCCGTTACCAACTAAAGAGTCAATCTTTCTGGAAGTAAGGACCGGAGTCCGATGAATATACTTGGAGATTCTCTCATGGGCATCGTCTATAGACTGCCGATTTAGATTGACTGGCATTTGACGTTTGAAACCTAATGCACGAGAAAAACAAATATAATAATGGCGATCTGTACAACTTCAACCGATATCGATCTTTTTGTCTCGACAAAGACGCGTTGCATTTTTGTGTTCGCCCTATCACTCAGGTTTTAAACAAAACAAATTTGTGTAAAGTAATCATCACTGATTATTCAAGTAGATACACTTATTTTTTTCAAATAAAAATACAAGCCTTTTAGATGATCACACCCAAAGAATAATGGAAATAAGAACAATGCACCGCACAGTTTTTCAAGGAATTGACCGCACAGGATCTTCCGCATAAGGATCTTTCACACATTTTTTAAAGATTTTTTGCCAATCGTTTCAATAAACACGATTTTATTCAAATTCAGGCAACTTTTATTAATGAAAAAAATGTGCGGCAGATCCTTGTGCGGAAAATCTGTGTGGTCATTCCGTGCGGATGTGTAAATGTGCGGAAAATCCTGTGCGATAGATCCGTGAGGAAAATTCATGTGTGGAAAATCCGTGCGGAATTTTTTTGTGCGGTGCATTCGCTCCTATTGCCAGAATAATTTTTCTATAAATTTATAATTTGTATAGATTATCATATCCCTTCAATTGCTTATCGTTTTCTTTATGGTCCAAAATGAAGCTAAAAATTTTCGATATCTTTGGATGCCGTAATTAGTTTCATCAGGCCTTCAGTTGTGTGCGATTTGGGACGTTCGATTGGTTTTGCACTCCAGTTGAAACATACTGTGTAATAATTGCCTTGCACGAAATTCGCATATTTGTCATAAATCGAAGTGTATAAATAGACGCTTTACATTCATCATTCACCTCTTCACTCATTGTTCAACGTTTTATCTACTTATCGTTCACAGCGCATACTTTTTTCAAGCTTCTACGTAAGTTTTCAAGGATAAGTGCTGGCACTTATAACCAAAAACTGTTGATATACTTGAAGAAGTTTTCAATTGAATCAGGGAACATGTATTGAAGCGAAAGCCAGGCACTGTAAATTCAAAAACTACGCCATTTTAGCGGCTGATAGTATGGGGTTTTGGACATAGGGAACAGACTGCAGGAATTCTAATTAGACTTTAGGAGCACCCCCTACATCGAAGGGGAACCCTATATTAAAAAGCGATTTTTGATAGGGTTCCCTCTCCATACAGGGGTCCCCCTAAAGTCAGATTTGAATTCTGGCGCCGGCATCGTGTTCTCAATGGCCAAAAACCCCATACTACGCTAAAACGGCGTATTTTTTAATCTTATAATGTCAGGCTTTTCGCTTCAATACATTTTCCTGATTCAATAAGTTAATCGAAAAACTTTTTTGAGTATATTCACACTTGATTTTTTACACTTTTTTGAGTGCACAAGTGTTTCATCTCTTTAGATCATCTCTGAATTTTTTTAGAATTATGACGCCCGCAAATTTGGTCACTGCTAAGTTATGGATGAAGGTTATTTGTGGTATATGTTTTGTGGCATGTGTAAGTTCATTTATTGTTATAGAATCAGAGTCCTATTTTTTCTTTACGGGGTTATAGCCTTGAAAATGACGTCATTTTCTATTATATGACGTATTTGATCTTTTTCATAAAAAAAGGGTTTTCTATGCAAGAAATTGATTGCACTCATTGCCGAACCTTGAAAACGCTTTCCTACCTCTGATTCAGCATATTTCGCATGAATTAGTCTACATTGGTCATGTGATATAAGTTAATTCAGAGTAAAAAAGCGTTTTCAAGATTCGGCAATGCGCGCAATAGATTTCTCTCAGAAAACCCTCTATAAGGAGGGTTATTTGGTGAAATTTTAAAAAAACTTGAAATTTTGATCAATGCAGTAAAAATCCGTTTTTATGCGCCTATAAAGTGCCGATTTTAGGCTACTCTTTCGATCTACTTTGCGTATCTTGAAGCCTTCGCGGATGCGAAGCATGCAGAATTTAATCGTCGTGCATCTTTTATCAGCCTCGTTGCAGCAGTGTGCTTTGTTGGATACCAAGCTATTGGCTTCGTTATTATTCGAATTTTGGATGGCGTTATGGGCGGTTGCACATATCTTCCTATATGTCTCGTAAGATTTTTTAAAATATTTATTTCAAAACTTCTAAAATGATGGGTTGGGATTTTGGAATTTTATTGAAAAATTTTTTTGAAGCTGATTTTTTTGGTCCAGCCAGAATGGCGTGGATGTAATACAAAAGATTCCTCCTAGCTATACATAATGTTTTAGTTGCCTTGCACGGAAGAAGATAACATGAATTTGCCTTTCTCTCAAGATCGAAAAACTGAGTCGAGTCAAGTGGCTGGTCCTCAAGTTGGTCAAGCGGGTCCTACACAGGGTGCCGTCAATCCGTAGTGTGTATCCATCAAAACGATAGGCTTTATTATTGTCTGTACCATATGATAAATTCAATTGTATAATCTACAGTAGCGAACAAAAGTATTGTAACCCCTAGTATTTTGTGATGCAAAATTGTTTTTATCATATCTCAGCTTCAAGAAAGGCTTTTACGATGCGATTTTTTTCAATATATGGTAATCATCTAAGGGGATTCTATTGACGTAGTCAATTTTATATCAAGTTTTCAGGTTTTAGCTGTAATGCACAATCTATTTGAATACAGGGGGCGGCAAAAGTCCTGACCCAAGGGGCGAAAGTCTTGACATTTCAAAAACGTGTTTTCTCGACAATTCTGGACGAGAAAACACCTTTTCAGCATTTTTGACAATGTCAGGACTTTTGCCGCCCCCTGTACTAAAACCCAGTTTTTAGACCTTTCATAGAATTGACATAAAATCTTGTGTTTTCGACATTTTTTCTTAAAATTTTTTTGCATAATATCCTACTCGTCACAAGGAATCAGGTTCTATATTGGGTTACTGAAATAGACCACGGGAAGGTGTCGAAAAACGAGATTCAAAGACCAGAAAAAGTGGATTTTTTGTGAAAAATGCCCAAAAATCGACTTTTTATGGTTTTTGAATCTCGTTTTTCGACACCTTCCCAGTGGTCTATTTATGTAGCCCAATCTAGATCCTGATTCCTTGTGACAAGTAGAATATTATGCAAAAAAATTTTAAGAACAAATGTCGAAAACACAAGATTTTGTCAATTCTACGAAAGGTCCAAAAACTGGTGGGTTTTAGTGTTCAGATAGACTGTGCATTACAACGAAAACTTGATATAAAATTGACTACGCCAATAGAATCTCCATAGGTGATTACGATATATCGCATTGTAAAAGCCTTTCTTGAAGCTGACATATGATAAAAACAATTTTGCATCATAAAATACCAGGAGTTGCAATATTTTTGTTCGTTACTGTATGTAAAATTATAGTATTGTATGTAGGTAGATATGATTTGGATATTGTATTCTTTTCCGTGATAAAGTTTTATGATAAATACATAAAGCCCATTTCAACCCATAATCCTAAAGGAGTTCTTAAAAGTTAGTAAGGAGCGATCCCGTCCGATCTGGCAAGTTAGGCAACTTGGGCCCGCGGGTTCGATCCCCGGAGGGTAAAATGTTGAAAANCTAAAATTTCCAGAAAAAATCATTTGCTTGATTTTGAACAAAATTTACTTGATTATTTTTGAAACCAAAATGATTAAATTTCAAAATTCCTGATGGAAACCCTGTAAACACCTAACATGTTTTTCAAAATATCGAATCATCTTGTTACACAACAAAGACTTTGGTAGATATTATCCTAACTAAAAAGTTCAATAATTTAACAAGTTTAAATTATTGAATTAAATCGAATTTTTTTGTAAATTTTACTACATTTATGCATATTTAAAATGTTTCTGTATTTTAACACAAGACTATTGTCATAAATTGATGTTTAGACAATGGCCAATAGTCAAAAGAAGCCCGATAAAAGAGTCAAGAACTTGGATGAAAAAGCAGCATTTCTTCAAAAAGTATTTGAAAATCGAGATCTCTTGTTTAGAAAGGTAATGAAAGGCCTAGTGCCATTTTTCCAATATGTTCTTATGGAGTTGTAAATAAAGATCAAATGTGACTTAACTGATGAGTCTATATTGCTGGCCAACTACCTAATTTGACTATGTCACACCCCTTGAGTTAAACACCTTTCAACATAATTTCTCCATAAAATCACTGGTCGAACCGAAAAAGTTATTTTCAGAGGATATACATTACGTTTCACATTCCACTTCGACTGTAATTCTTCCAAAATATTCTTATGGAAAAAACAGTAAAAAATTTTTTGAAAGTGCTTGTTTTAAGCTGACAATGCTCAGAAATTTACAATTTTTGGTGAACAAATGGCCTATTTTACAGTGAAAAAATTTCGTCGTAGATGATGTGCCACTCATCCTCGTTGACCTTTACTCGATGTCATAGTTTATGTAGATGTACTTATAGAAATACTTCATTGCTTTCACTCCTCCAACGTTGAATAATTTATTTCAAATAGAAGATTCAAACACAAATATGAACAATTAAAGATAAAATATTACAAATATCAAACTTTGAAGATTGATTTCGTTTTCGAAATGGATAGTCCAGACAATAGCTATAAAAGAATTTTAACCAAATGAATGTGGCGGAAAAAATACCTCGGTAACATCGTCGCTGCGCATTGACACGTTTGTTTTTTTCTCTGCTCGCTGGTATAAACTTCGAAGCTCTTTACGTACCTAAATATGAAATGTAGTGATGCAGCAATTTTCAAAAGTGCGATCTCAGTCTAAAAAGTGTTTTCAACATAAATTTATTTAAATGATTAACACTCAATACACGTTGAACTCAATAAAATTATCAAAAATTAACAAATAAGACAAATTGATCACAATAATTTTATCACTTGTTCTTGTTCACTTGTTTTCTAATGTTTTGCTGTGGCGGCATCGACAATTGCATTTATTCCCGGCTTTCTTGCAAACACATCTCTTCGTCGTGCAGCCTCTCGTGCACATGCAATGTTATGTTATGTCCTTGAGTTCCTGTCATCGAATCAGCTCCAACAGCAGATTTGAACGAAGTTTTCACGTCAAGCACGTTTTCCCTCGCGATAAAATCGTTGTCCCTTGGATCAAGTTGGTTGCGGGTGAATCGTTAAGGAAGAACACCGTTTTTGGTTCCGATCTTATAGAAACCGTTGTCCACTTCTATGACAATATCCAGTAAGTTAGGGTGTCCAATTTTCGGGCGGTCAACTGAATTGATTGGCAGTCGCATTGTTTTTTCGACTTCTGCAGGAGCATATTCTTGGTTCGAAAAATATAGAAAATTCAAAAAGCGTGTGAGCAAGAATAAGCGCGCTTAAATCGGTTCTTTGATAAGTTTTAATTACATTTTGGTTTTGACAGTTTGACTTCAAACCAAGATCCTGATCAACTTACCCACATCGTGACTACACCTAGAATGTTATAACCTTGAGCAATCACAGGAAATTGATCGGCTGGCAAAAATTCATAGGGAACCTAAGCATGTCAATTATACAAATTACCAAGCCACAAATTTACCTCTATCACACATCCGAAGTGCGCCCGAACCCACTCTCGTAGTTGAACAGGAGAACAACCAGACGTAAAAATGTCATCACCATCGAAAGAATTGATCAGCAACTTATATTCCGTTTTTAGAAGCTTTGAAGCAAGTTCAGGGTATTGTCTAAATTTGCTCCAAACACCGCGATATAACACGTTGGCACAGCGATTCATTTTCCATCTTTTCGTAATGTTCGGATCAACTCGGCATCGCTTTAGAATCCCTTGAGCCACTCTTCGAACACTCGTTGTGTCATTGACGGCAATAATGGTCTTCGCGTGATTCTCATTTACCAATTCACGTATTTTCTGCGCTTGATAAAAGTGTTCCACACTCTTGTATGTAATGCCTTCAATTATAAACGAGCTCTAAAATGGTCAATATTTGGGACAAATTTAGGGGCCCCAATGACGTGAAAAAAAATTTGAAAATTTTTTTCAGGAAATGACCCCTTTAGCGTAATTTTTAACGAGGAATCCTAAAAACGCACTTCCGAAGCGTAAAAACACTTCATTGACACCGTTTCAAGCAAAGTTCATATAACTTGAAAATGATATAACATACGATTCTTGTTCGTTTTCTGATAACAAGAGAAACGACCTGTGTTTCTACTTGTACAAACATGTATCAAGAAAAGTATAAAAGCCTATGGTTGTGTTCAAGCATGTCAAAAAAGTTGTCGAAAAGTCGAAACAATTTTTGACATGCTTGAATGCAGCCTAAAAAACAAAGCAGCAAATACCGTTCGTTGAACAGATTCAAGAAAAAAAGATCAAGATGGTAACCATTGATGATTTGCAAGAGATGAAACTGCAGATCGCAGCGTTGTATCCTTGCCTTTACTAAGTGCATCGACGTCCTCTTACCCCAAAGGCCCATATTTTGAACAAGGATCACATGTTATATTATTAAACTTTGCTCGAAACAGTGTCCAGGGAAGTGTTTTTACGCTTCGGAAGTGCGTTTTTTGGATTCCTCGTTAAAAATTACGCCTCAAAAATCAGATTTGACACTGAAAAATCAGGATTTTGCCAGATTTGACATCTCAAAATCAGCACTTTTCTGAAAGAATAAGCAGACTTGGCACCCCTGGACCCAAAAAATCAACTTACTGGATAGATCATTGCCAAAAAATTAGCGGTTCCTTGGAAAGTTATTACGTTCATCTGAGAAATTCTATACTTATCAAATATTTCTGCAGATATATTCTTAGTTGGTAGATGGTTTTCACAAGTAGATGAAGATTTTGATGCATTAGAAAATCCGGAATCAGTTTCATCTTCCATAGAATTCGAAATAGTGCATTTAAATTTTCTCTAAAAAATAATGTATAAAAATTCAATATGGCATTCTCATAGAAATGTTGTATGTTTTCTCTTCTAAAAGATAACTTTTTAGTATCAGATTTGGTCGATTTTTCCTTTTCTTGAAAAAAAGCATTATTTTCTCTATTTTGCTAAAAATCTTCAAAACAAAAATAAAGGGAGATTAAATAAAGCACTACCCAAAATCCGAAAATCGTATGGTCACACCCACGAGCAATAGTACATCTAGGCCCACGCCCAAAATCGAAAAATTTTTGAAGAAAATGGAAAAAATAGGGAATTTTTCGAAAAATTTCATGGAAAAAATTAGATTTTTGGAGTTTCGCCGCTCCCCAAAATCGAAAAAATCAAAATCCTGGATACGCTACTGCCCACGAGACCCCATTTTCCCTTTTCCAAAAGTTTGCATTATCGGGTATTACAGGGTGTATTGAAAAACCGGAATTTGGGTGATTTTTTCATTCCCGATGCTTGAAAATGCCTCCCAGATCCTGATTCAAGAAAGTAAGTGTGTATATAAAAGCTAAAAATACAAATTTACACACTTATTTTCCTGAATCAGGATCTGGAAAGCATTTTCAAGCTTCGGGAATGCGCACAATCAATTTCCCGCATAAAATTACTCCTATATGGGTCATTTTAGGATTTTTAAAGAAAATTCGGGTCAAAAAACATGAAAAAATCGCCCAATTTTCGTTTTTTTATACACCATGTACTAAAACTTTACTCAACCTGTATATTAGACTCTAAATAAAATTCACTATTCAAATTTGTAATCGATTCATCAGTTCGCCCAGTAGAATACATCTCTAAACAAAATACCGGCACTAGGAAAATTTTCACGGTTACATACAAACGTCACGAACATTCATCAAAAATGTTCGTTTTTTGAAACACATATGGACTTTTTTGTTGAAATATCCATGTAAATAATGTTAATGGAAAATGTCCATTTGAAAATTGTCCTAGTGCTAAAATACTAGAATTAAGACAAACCTTTCTTATGTAAAATAATATATAGAACTTGGTAAATAAGACGACCAAATTTCACGTGTACAATAGTTAAATAAGCTTTTATTTCGGACGTTTCGGTGCCTAACACCTTCTTCAGCAAAGCTAAAAATTGTATGGTATAGTCAAAAATCGCACAAAATTCGTAAGTTATAAAAGTTGAAACAAAGTTGGAGAATGCTTGTTCAGAGTTGGGAATTACCACACCGTGTGGTGTGGTTAGCCGTGTGGGGTGGTGTTATCGGTGGGGTAGCACACCAGTGTGGTGTGGCACCACTACAATGGCTACAATGGCGATACTATTTTTTTTTAATTTTGACCACACCACACTGGTGTGCCACCCCACCGATAACACCACCCCACACCACACCAGATCACATTACAGGGGGTGGTATGGACCACCCTTCCCAACTTTGTGCCTGTTAGAACAGTTCGACATTTAAAGATCTTCAGGTTAGTACATCATAAAATTCAGATTCGAAGATATCATAAAAGGAATAAAAAACAGCATAAATTTTCAACCTATTAGTAAATCAATGCCTTCCATTTCATCCTTCCTGTTTAAGGGAGCTTTTAGCTCTGAAATGCTAGGAAGGTCTTCATTTGTGTGATTAGTGGTGTTTCTATGGCGAGCTAGAGCACTACATTCGCAATCTAAAGGTAGATTGTACCCATTTTTGACAATCGAAAATTTTTTGGTTATTTCGGCATTTTATTTTCATAACACAAAACAAAACAATAAAATATAGTAATTTAATTGCATGGATACAGTTCCGCGAATTGTGCCCAACAATTATATTACAGGGTGCGGCAAAAGTTCCCGTGAAAGTTGTCTTTAAAAAATCACGGGAACTTTGGCCGCACCCTGTAGGTTGGTGCATAATTATCCGCAATAGCAAAAATTTTTATTCAAAACAAGAGCAAAAACAAAAGTAAACAGATAAAATTAATCTTCCGGTGGATAATCTCCGTGCGCTTCAATAGCGGCTTCCCATTTATGTGGCAGAAGGTCTATTCCGCGACGGAAAAACTCTTAACACCAAACTGCTTGGCTAACATCCTTGTCATTAAACTTTGATCATTCTCAACTGCTCGTGCAGTTTCAGAAGGAGGAATTGAAAGGCTACATCGCACAATTAATGAAGACTTCAGAAATGTTTCTCGTCGAAGCGAATACGACTTACTCTTCAGCGCTGGGCTATACAAGTTCAGCTTGCCGAGCTCGGAAAATGCATTGAATAAATCTAAATTTATGTTGTTGTTGTTGGTATAGTTGCACGGAATAAATTCTAGAAGATTTTATGAGCTTTCAAATGACACTAAATCTGGAAGTAGTAAAAATATCTCGGCACTATTACTTTTTTCACGTTTTTTCATGCAATTTTTTTAAAAGTAATAGTTATATCGTGCGGAAAAGTGAAAAAAGTAATAGTGCCAATATCTCCATGGATCTCCACGAACTATTGGTTTTTCTACACTTGTTTTTAAAGATTGTCGGTGACACCATTTTGGAGGTTCGACTTCGTCTCGGAGGACAACAACAGTTGAATCGCCGCCGATTAGACAAACACACTGGAAGGTACTACCATGAGACAGTTGTTCCATCGCGATTGGTTCCGTACAAGACGTTGGATTGGTTCGACGCAAAAATCCATCAATTATTGAGTCGTTCGGAAAATTCAAAGTTGGGTAAATTCCGATTTTTTTTCACTTTCACTTCAACACGCTACCCTGAATCAGGGCCAAGGAAGCGTTTTCACGCTCCCGAAGTGCGCGCAATCGATTTCCCCTCATCAAATTACCCCTATACGGGTCATTTTTAGAAAAAAAATTTCGGGCCCAAAATTCATGAAAAAATCACGAAATTTTCAATTTGTTTTGGGACACCCTGTAGTTTTTGCCAGGAAAAGTTGTATTTCTATGAAGCTTTTTTGATGTCATCAAATTAAAAAATCTAATGTCTATATCTAAACAAAAATATGACACGTGAACCTTGAACTTCGAACTTTCATTCGTAGCTAGCGAGCAATGTTCGTAGTGTTGTATGCGTTAATGGTATCAGCCATTTATCATTATTAATAATCACTGTCGGAAGGTCTTCCCGTCTAAGCATTTCATAATTCTCGACTACAAGAAAAAAACTGGCTACTTTATTTTTCTAAAAATGTTGTTTTGGAAAAAATTTTAAATTCACTAAATTTCATTTTTTGTGGGCAATTACTAAAAGTAGTAGCACTAAAAAAAATACAATACTTTTTTCAGGGAAGGCTCGGATCAAAAACGAAGACTTAGGAACGATTCTCCATATCTGATTTGATTTATAAAAAATCAAAAATTATGATCCAAAAATGTAACCCCGAAATGTTAAACATGTTCATAATATTTCGGGGTTACATAAAAAATCGGGGTTACATTTTTGGATCATAATTTTTTATAAATCAAATCGGGTATGGAGAATCGTTTCTAAGTCTTCGTTTTTTGATCCGAGTCTTCCCTGAAAAAAAGTATTGTATTTTTTTAGCGCNATAATTTTTGATTTTTTATAAATCAAATCGGGTATGGAGAATCGTTTCTAAGTCTTCGTTTTTTGATCCGAGTCTTCCCTGAAAAAAAGTATTGTATTTTTTTAGCGCTACTACTTTTAGTAATTGCCTTTTTTGTGCTCTAAAATTTTCTCTTGTAATATAATCTCTTTCAGATTTATGTTATACAAAAATTGCGAAGAGAAAAACCATGTAGTTTATAATGAACATTGACAGAGAACAGTCACAACAGTTGCTGACTCGTAAAACCATTGATAATTCTTCCGACCCAAAAAATGCAAAAGTGATGGCGACCAATTTTAAAAAGGTAGCTTTTTTCAATTTATAACACACGGCGTATAAAACATCTGAAAAGGTGAAGGCAAGGGTCAAAATTTAAAAAAAATTTGCCAATTGACTCAGCTCGCCGAGCGCTTCAAAACGAGTACCATATCATGTGGTTTTACGGGTTTTACCCATGGCCGAGTGGTAAATGTGCTCTGCCCTTACTCATAGAGCGCGAGTTCGACCCCCTCGTTTTGAAGCGCTCGGCGAGCTGAGTCGATTGGCAAATTTTTTTAAAATTTTGACCCTTGCCTTCACCTTTTCGAATTTTTTGTAACATTGACTCAACTTTTCATATTAGAATATCATCAGTGTCGTCGTGATTGTAAGTGTAGCCATCTCGTGGGCATGCGCAACTCAATTCAGCAAATCCGTCTTGACCCTTGATCCGAACCACTTCTATGCTCCATATTCGATGATCTATTTTAGCACTTGCTTTATGGTTATTTGTTATCCGGTCTTCCTTTTCTATACTTTTATTGCTCGACGCAATTTTGAAGAAACAATACAAGAATCGACGCGAATTTTTTCTCCCAATGGGCTAACAATCAAGTATTCAGCTTCTTGTTTCTCATTGTGCAAGTTTTCTAAATTCCAGGAGTGTATTCATAGGGGTCACTCCGTTTATAATATTATGGGTTGCTGCAAATTATTGTTATAGTCAAGCACTCGGGAACATTTCAGCAAGTGGTGCATCTTCTATCATGAGTTCAAATACTGCTATTGTTTGTGTCTTGAGTTGGGTCTTGTTGAAAAATTCATTTTCTTTTATTCAAGTAATTTTTATCAAGGCCACGTGGCTGAAACTTGTAACAGAAAATAACTCGTATAACTGTCCAGTATAGCTTACAAGGAATGGTCCCAACTTGCCAATTAATTTTTACTCAAAATCGAATTTTTGCTCAAAAATTGAATTTTTTTCCAAAAATTGAAATTTTTGCTATACCGGACAGTTCTGTATGATATATTTTTTGTGCAAGTTTCTGAGGTATATTCGAGTGTAGGGGAAAATGTTTAGTTGTCTGCTGTATTCTTCGCCGTAGGTGGTGTTGTATTGATCTCATTGGACTCCGAGTTTTCAGGCAACAAGACTGGTGTGATTTTGGTGGTCGCGAGTGCCTTTACAGCCGCTTTATATAAAGTAAATTGAAGTAACACAGTGCTCTCTCGACCCCCAGGGGTGTCACTATATCAAATTCGAGGAGGGATGTCACTATATGGAGGGAATACTGTACAGTGTAATTTGAAAGGATCCTTATATAGCTTTATTGATGCATCCCTGCGTGGTCGTATTGGCGGGAAAATAAGGGGGTGTCACTATATCGAGGGAGCACTGCACAATCCAATCATTACAATTTCCAAATGTGTCTTTATAAAATGGATTTTAGGTCCTTTTCAAAAAGTTCAATGGCAATGCTTCGCTGGGGCAAGTCTCGCTCTTCATGACTATACTCGGGCTTTTCGACTTGGTCTTCAATATTGTACCAACGGTTATTCTAGTCGTAACGAAAGTCGAGCGTATTGATTTCGCGTATATTCCATGGTGGCCTCTTATAGGCAGTGCATTGTTGGGTTTATGTAAGTCACACATGCATACATGAACATGTATCCCCCGCAAATTTGAAAATCTTGCTTTGTGTTCCTGCCCAAAAATTGTCAACCAAAAAACGTCGTCGGCAAAAATTTTTTAAAAAATTGTCAACAATGGCTATTTTTGCTATAAAAAATGGCTGAACGTGCTTCTCGCAAATTTTTTACACACCCTATAAAAAGTTTTTAGTATTCAATTTCTTGGTAAATTTTGGCATTGCTCTACTTAATCCATTAGTGATCTCAATTGGCATGCTTTGTGGGATCCCATTAAATGCTGGTATATTTTTTAATTTTCACAACGATGTAGACCATATAATTTTAGCTATTGACATTATCTTCCGCGACATGAAAGCAACTCCGAAATTTTTAATCGGTGCTTCACTCATTTTGATTTCTTTTATCCTAAGCACATTCCCGATCGAAGAAATCTTCAAAGACAAAAAATGTTGCAAGCCTTGCATGTCAGATGTGGAATCTCAAGAGCCTCATAAAGATTCTGTAAATAGTTGAACAAACTATTGACAAGGAACACTCACTATGTGTTACGGTCTTTGCTCAAAAAGCCCAGTTAGGCCCAAAAGTTCATCAAAAATGAGTAATGGCGCCATACCTAGACTATAAATCAAAAGTTCAATTAATGAAACATAAATTTTTTAAAGATTTTTTTCAATACATAAATTTTTTCACAAAAAGTGATGTTCCACAAAGTTGTTCACCGTGATCTCGAGATTTCATAAAAACAAAATCAGCTCAAACGGGCTTAAAATGACTGAGATACGGCTTTAAAACGAAAAAATACGAATAAAATCTTGTGCGACCCGTAGAAAAATTTTCTTCTCCATGGGCATCTACGATTGGCGCCATTATTATTCATTTTTGATGAACTTTCGGGCTTAACTGGGCTTTTAAAGATTAGACAGCAACACATAGTGAGTGTTCCTTGTGAATTTCATAATTTATTCACATGAATTCTGATATGATAAAATAAAGATTAACATTAAATACACATAGTTAGCTATACATAGAGTTGTGCAATTCTTCTAAATCCGCATTCCGTTGTTGAGCCCGAGACTGAAAAAATATTGAGTTGTTCGATAAGTATTGTCGGCCCCAAAAAATACCTAATTTCGACATTTTTTTAATCTCGTTTTCGATGAATTTTTTCAGCATTAGGCAAGAATGTATGCTACACACGATACAATTAGTCTTTTTGAGCGTAACTCATATTAAAAAAAATTTTTTGACCCCCTTGGGATCAAAAACTCGAATTTTCACAAAGTTCTCTAAATTGGCTGAAATTTGGGAGGTTTTTCAATATGGAGAACACGAATCTTAAGAAATTTTTTGATTTTAACCACAAGAAGATATCCCTAAAAGGGGTATACCCTGAAAATGTCTTTAAAACGTTGTATTCCCTGAATCAGGGCCAGCCAGGCAAGCATTTTCATGCTTCGGCAATGCGCGCAATTGATTCCCCAACTAGAAAAACCCTAGAGATGTTGAAAATTTTATTAAAAATCAACTTCTATAGCCAAATATCGACATTTTAAAATTAATTTGCACCATTGAAAACGCCCATTTTTTGAAAAAGTCTGTATTTTGACACGAAAACATGAGGTATGCCCAAAAAAGACTAATTGTATCGTGTTCAGCATACATCCTTGCATAATATTTAAAAAAACATTAAACGAAAACGAGCAAAAAAATGCCGAAATTATATGTATTTTTTGGGGTGGGGGACTTTTACGCCTCGACATTTGTGCTCCTACATAAAGCGTGCTAATAATTGCGCCCCGGCGCTAAACAAATTGGGAGTTTTTTTTACTATTCAACGAAAGGGCGCACAAGTCGGGGCAAAAATCGAGTGCTCAAAATGTCGGGCGCAAGTGTCGTTGCGCATATGTGAGGGCGCAAAAGTCTCCCACCCATTTTTTGGGCCGACAATACTTATCGAACAATATTATTTATCCAGCGAAAAAAATAAAACGTTACCTGCTGTCTCTTAAATTCCTCGTAGAGCTCGTCATCAGTAGGAAGATCACTTCTACAGTAAGGACATGTGGCCGCTTTTTCCAACCAGGGAATTATACATTTCTTGTGGAATAAATGTTTGCATGGCAACTTCAACAGAATGGCTTCAAGCTCATCTTCAAATAGTCCCAGGCATATTGGACATTGATCTAAAAAGTTGTTCCTTCAAAGAAAAAACTTATCTCTTATTGAATTGATCCAAGAATTTTTAAACTTTTTACATGAACTTGCGAACTGAAAATTTTCTAAAAATAGCGCCATTAGGGAAAATTTCAGGGACCCCAAGATCATTTATTCAAAATCAGCAAACCTGACTTCAAAAATCAGATTTTAGGAGCAAAAATCAGCAAAATGCTAATTTTCCATTATATTTCTTATAAATTCGACAAAATTTCGCATCTCAAAAATCAGATTTGACACTGAAAAATCAGCATTTTTCCAGATTTGACATCTCGAAATTAGCACTTTCTGAAAAACCAGCAGGCTTGGCACCCCTGGGTAATTTTATGCGGGGAATCGATTGAGCATGTCTGAAGCTCGAAAGCGCCTTCCAATCGATTTCCCACATCAAATTACTCCGATTAGTATCATTTTTAGAAAAATTACGGGTCACAAATTCATGTAAAGTCTCAAAACTTTTGGATCAACCTAATACCTTTCGGGGGAGCATTCTTCGCTTGTACTTTTTCTAATTCTAATATCACTTTTGGAGACGCACCAACCGGTTGGTTTGGGAATAGCTCTTCGAA